>QNTS01003746.1:0-15901 GCA_003317085.1 Hucho hucho | reverse complement strand
GGGGCATTTTATGTGGAATAAGACATGCTGCTTCTACGTTTTTGTAGAACTTGTCTGAAAGCCTCAGTCAGATTCCAGCTCTCTAAATGTCATCCTAAAAGTGAGATGCTGGTGTGAATGCCTCCTGGGACGTTCTGCTCACAGGAGAAGCTCAGCCTTGTTCCCTCTCAAAGGCTGTGGTGTGTTGTACACAATGCTCCTTACAAATAAGAAAGTCTAGTATTATATGGAATTATGTTTGAATAGTTTAAAAAGTAGCACAGCGCTGTCATGCCGGATTACTTAGTGTCATGTTTTTGCAGGGCCTTTTGAGGCGTTGCACACTCTAGTAGGACTGAGCTATCAGCTCTGATGCAGACACTGTCACCTTTCAGATTTGTCTTCAGATTCCCATCTCTCCCCATCATAACGTCTTGACATTTAGTTAGAAGGCAGAAACACTGAGTAGAAAAACCTTAATACCTGACAGAAAAAAGCAAATTTCTTGCCTGACAATGAAAGGAATCCAAAGTAAATATGAGTGGATCATGTTGTAAGATGAAAGCCCATTTCCCTCGATCAAAGCTAAGCAGAAAAGGTTACACATCTGAAGCGTCCTGTTTTGTTTTCAAAGACTTGTTGGGGTTTTTCCGTACCCTTTTAGGATGGAGACAACATAACTGTAATACTTTCAAGAGAGAGCATTGAATGATCAGGATGCTTGTTTGATGAAAGGAGACAGTAATGTCAAGCATCACATTCAACTACGTTAAAGCATAGGAAACTGTTTTGGGGTAAAAGTATTGAAAAATGCTTCAAAATAAATGGACATTACTTGTCATTACTTACATGTAATGAGCCCAGCTAATTTGTTTGAAAATTATTTATTGACATTTCAAATGGAATAAAAAATCTACAATAACTAGCTGCATGACCAGCTCTGTTGTTTAATTTGAAGTATAACTGTATGTAAGACACTCAGTAAATTCTATTCTAAAAGAGTCCTTCAAGATTTTCAGTGGATATACAGTAATACCATATTACTTAGCTACAGTGTGCTAAATGACCAAGCCCAGTCATGAGAGGACAGCTAGGCATTTTATATTACCATGATTGGTTTTATGGCCTAAAAGGAACTCATGTCAAATTGTGTGACACCATCCTCAGTGAGGGGTTTTAGCCAGCTAATCCGTGTTAAACTCAGAGACACTTCTCGGAGGACGACGGGGCCTTCTGCCATTGTTGCCTGAAATCAAAGCACAGCCCGCCATGCTCCTGCTGAAATCCCCCCAAAACTGACAACATTAGAATACCATCAAACACTCGCTGCCTGCCTTTGAAATTTCTGACACTGTTCCCTGCACAATTTGCAGGCTGTAAAGAGCTGTACGTGTTATTGAAATAAATGTGGATGAAATGAACACATCTGTCATGCTTTGGGTTAGCAATGATAGTTGAATATATAAATAGTGGTTTGTTTCCTTTGAGAGTGTATTGTTGACTCTCTCAACCTCTACTGCACATTTCTCCAGCATGGGGAGGCCTTGCCTCTCTTCCTCTCCTCTGTGTTGTCAGTCCATAGCAAGAGTGAGTGTGTGATTGTGGCCAGAGGGGGATTTAAAGTGGCTGTGGTGGAGAGAATGATAAAAAGGCCCCACTACAGAGTTGAAAAGGTTAAGTGCATTGAATGACTACTTTGATAGATTTGATTCCTATTGGTTTTGTAGGCACACTGCACTAACTGTAGGGTTTTCCAATTTCAGATGGTCCTGAGGTGTTGAGAGTATAGTCTGAGAGCAGGAGAGGCCCAGTTCAGCTTGCACTCCATAGCTTCACACAACAAAGAAAAGACAGACACTGCTGAGAGCCTGAGACAAGCTTCATCGATGTTTGAGTAACACTTCCTTCTATCTCCTTTATCTCCTGTCCTCAGCCAAGAGGCAATGGTGTAATTATGTCAGCATTCACAGATCTGCCAACCTTAAGTACAGACTAAGACAGGAGGAGAAAGAGAGAGGGGGAGAAAGAGACAGAGGAGAGAGAGGAAAAAAAAGAGAGGTAGAGGGAGGTAGAGAGAGAGAGAGGGATTGAAATACATGTGCGATGAGCAGTTTTAATAGATACACAGCCATTGTGTTCTGCTGTGCCCCCCGTTCCTCATAATAACAGTAATTATAATGACAGGGATGATGGCAGGGAAGTGTGGGCTTGTTAGTGTCACAGTGATCAGTGGGAGTACCAGAACAGAACAACGCTTCACATGAGACACACCACCATGTAACTCTAACTGTCCATCAGTCCCTTCTGTCACTGTACTGTCAGTGTCACAGTGTGCCAACCGGCCCTGCTCACAGTCTTCCTCACCAGACCTGCCCGTAGTCTCCTCTGCTAACACGTCCCACTGTGGGACTGCTAGCCGCCTGCCTGGGTTAGGAGGAGGTATCTTACAAGCTACCTGGACCAGAAAGAGTGTTTTTCCATTGTCATACAGGACGTACAGGACGTCAAACGTGTGGGAATCTCAGCTAGGCTGCTAGGTGTGTGTGTGTGTGTCCCATCTGGTCACCCATCAGGGATTATTTATGAGCGTTTAGTTTATTTCCTTCCACACAGCCTTTTCCTTGTAAAACACTGCCTCTCTCCATATAGAACTGACTTTTAAGCCCACTGCACATCATAGTGTCTGGTGTTTGCATGGACAGCTCTACGTGTTTTGTGTGCGTAGTCTGCATACATGGATTTTTCTCTCTCTCTCTGTGTGTATGTGCATGTGTGAATGCATATTTGGCTTTTAGTCATATTTACAGATGGCAATTGTTTGTTGATGATCCTACCAACCTCTTAACCCCTCACTTTCCAAAGTAAATACTGCAGTAAAACAGAGAGGTTTGGAACTCTCTTTGTTATTGGTCTAATAACTAATTTACTGCCTGGTGATGTCACCGGGCAAGCCGAAACTCTACGCATGCAAAACCTGCTGATTACAAGGTTGATTATTTTCAACCAGCACACTTTTACAGTCTTAGTTTCATCAGCTGTTGTACAATATGACACAAAACACAGGAAAAAACTGAATTGTGACTGCACTGGGCCTTTAAAGTGGGTTTTTCAACATGAAATGTACAACACTACAATTAGCTCAGCATCAGGCCCAGGGTTACTGGAAGTGCCGCCAGATGTACATGTAATGTATATAGTACAAGTTGTTGAGAGCAGGAATATAGGTTGTTTCATGGGTAAACTCATGAGCTAGGAGTGTTTTCCCATGCTTGTCACTTGAGAGTCAGTTTCATCTGAGGGTCCAACTGTAAACTCTGAAAGTCTGTCTCTCCATTATAAACTGAATGCATAGATGAGATGTTCAGTGTCCTTCAGCTTAAGAATTCCCATGGCTAGAGAGTATACGCTGCTACGGATCTTTCTGTTATGTACAGAAAAGAAGAGAACATGGAATTCATTCATTATGGATGTATTATTTAGAACATTGTTCAGACATTAAAGCGATGGGCTTTTCCTTAAAGCAGCAGTGGATTCCTTCTATGGTGGAGTGGTCTCATTTGCACATAGCTCTGTTAATACCCTAGCCGCTCAGATTCCAGGAAACATCATCAAGCCATGTATATGTATATCCCAGAAATCATCATGTTTTTCAAACATTTATGATCTCAAAGTGAATCAGAACAATAATGAAGTGTTATATAAGTTATTCTTCACCTCCATAGTTAGAATGTGATGACTCTCAGTCAAGGCAAGTCAAAGAGTCTAGTCTCCAGAGTGAGGTCTTTTCACCCCTTTTCACCACTCCCTCCAGGGCTCCTCACAGTGGAACGGGGCAGGGGGGATGAGAGAAGAGAATAGTACTTGTTGGGCCAGGGAGAGGAGTGTGGCAAAGTGAGATAAGGTTAGGATCAACACGATCAGAGAGGATAAACCATGGTGGAGTGCCGGTATCTCTCTCAGTCAGACTACAAAGGCCTTTTACACACGTGTCCAGGGCGGCATACATACACACACACACACACACACGCACATGCACGCACACACACAACTTCTTTCTTTACCACTCCATTTCCTTGTACAGACATGGACTGGCAGCAGGAGGATGGTGATGGTAAGGGGTGGGGAATGATGAGGGATGGGGAGGGAATTTGAGGCAAAGCACATGACGGTGATAAAAGCTGATTGAAGTATTAATTATCTCTATTACAGTGTTTTCCAATCGCTTGGGTGTTATTATCACAAGTATGTGGTGAATTTTCAAAACTCTTAGTACAAAACTCCAAACTGGTAACACTTGTAACACAGCAAGTATTGCATTCAAAACATTTTATTGCACATTCATCCTTCACCACACAGCCATTGGTCCAAAATATATGTTTTACCATTAGAACATTGATTTAATCATCAAAACACAGCATAATGATATATTTCCAGTTAATTCAATAGCAAAAAATGCAAGATAAATATTAAAGAATTGCCCTTTTAATGTAATATGCTACACTACCGTAAACTTCAGTAAATTGCACTGTTTTCACATTAGGCAATACACTTGCTCTACCCATGAACATTTCCATAATTTCTATCCCATGTGAGTAAAGGTGTGATCATTAAAGACGTCTTTCAAAATCATTGATGCACAAATAAATGTATTGATCAGATATAATTATAAGATAGGTGTACTGTAATCAAATTAAACAAATAAAATTAATGAAAGATACATTACGTTTAACAGGCACTAGTTTGCTTCAAGCCTGTCTTGAACATTTGGCCATAAGTTCTCATCGACATCACAGTAAATGTCCTTATTGTTCATGCACCTGCAGAAAAGCCTTTTGGCATGGCAAAGCCAAGCCTGACATTGGTCTGGATTGATATCTTTGCGTGCCTCATCCATGGCCTGAAGGAGAGTGGTACACTCATGGGGATGGCAATCATACACCTTCCGCCTGTATTGTCATCATGTATTGTATTTTACAGTTTTCTGTATTTTACAGTAAATGGTACTTAAGTATTGTAGTGGTCCTGTGGGGCTCAGTTAGTAAGAGTATGGGACAAGCGACACCAGCGTTGTGAGTCCGATTCCCGCTGGGGTCACATACAAAAATGTATGGACTCACTGTTGTCAGTTTGGATAAAAGTGCCTGCTACATAAACTATATATTACACTACTGTATTGGCCAATGCTATTTTAGAAAAGTAGTGTGAACCCCCCCTCCATCTAAAAGACTCCAGCAACTTCATTTTGAATACATGTTTACTGTATAGGGGATGCTTTTGTTACGTACAGTACTTATCTGATCTTGTCAATATCAGATTTTGTAAAACTTACTGTGAAGTAAAATCATAATAGTCATCGTAATAGTACATTACAATAGGTATCATCCTTTATATTGTGGCAGACGTCAGGGAGAAGTGAGGGGAGTGATAATTGAAGGGAGATATCGTGCAGCCCGCTGGCTCCACCCCGAGCCTTATATGGACTTCCTGCCCCAACGAGGCGAGCCTGTGGATAATTAAGCCAGGGAGTGCTTGAGGATAAAAGAGGAAGCGGTCTGAGAACAGAGAGGGAAGTGTGTTTGATGGAATGTGTGAGAAGAGGGATATAGCTATGTACTGAACCGGTTTGGCTGAAGACCCAAGTTTTAGGATTTCCCCTGGAGAACAGAACGGGTTGTGGACTGTGAAATGGTTGGTGAATTCTCCCTAGCATGCAAAACTTCCTAATAAATTACCTATTTGCATTCTGTGATCCTTGTGTTTGGTTATTGAACTGATGTGGAAACCCCACACCCTTGAACCTGCTACAATATGTTTATACTTTAAAACATACATTTTCATTATGTCGTTCTCAATCTGTACTAAACAATAGTTAAAATGGGTAAGTGATTATCAATTACAGTGCCTAGTTAATGTATAGTGTATAAAACATGAACACCTCTTTCCATGACTGACCAGGTGAAAGCTAAGATCCCTTACTGACGTCACTTGTTAAAACCACTTCAATCAAACTTTACTTGTCACATGCGCCAACTACAACAGGTGTAGACCTTACAAGCCCTTAACTCTTTCTTGGACTGCATTAAGAAAATATTTACTAAATAAACAGTAAAGTAACAATATATACATGGGTACTAGTATCAAGTGGAGTTAATGTGTACATGTAGGTAGGGGTGAAGTGACTATGCATAGATAAAGTGAGTAGCAGCAGTGTGAAAACAAAGGGGGGGGGGTGTCAATGTACATTTTCCAGGTGGCCATTTGATCAATTGTTCAGCAGTCTTATGGCTTGGGAGTAGAAACGGTTCTCTTCACTGTAGCAAAATGAACAGTCTATGACTTTGTTGACTGGAGTCTTTGACAAAAAAATTTGGGCCTTCTAACATCGGCAAGTATAGAGGTCCTGGACGACAGGAATCTTGGCCCCACTGATGTACGCATTACCCTCTGTAGCGCCTTACAGTCAGATGTCGAGCAGTTGCCATACCAGGCGGTGATGCAACCGGTCAGGATGCTCTTGATGGTGCAGCTTTATAACTTCTTGAGGATCTGGGGACCAATGTCAAATCTTTTCAGTCTCCTGAGGGGGAAAATGTGTTGTAGTGCCCTCACAACTGATTTGGCTTGTTTGGACCATGATAGTTTGTTGATGATGTGGACACCAAGGAACTTGAAACTCAAGACCCGCTCCACTACAGCCCGCCGATGTGAATGCGGGTGTGTTTGGTCCTCTTTTTCCTGTAGTCCACAAACAGCTCCTTTGTCTTGCTCACGTTGAGGGAGAGGTTGTTGTCATGGCACCACACTGCCAGGTCTGACTTCCTCCCTATAGGCTGTCAAATCGTTGTCGGTGGTCAGACCTACCACTGTTGTGTCGTCAGCAAACTTAAAGATGGTGTTGGAGTTGTGCTTGGCCACGCAGTCATTGTGACATGGTGCGGTTGGACCCAGGTGCAGAGAAGAGACCAGATGAGGAATCAGTGGTTAAGGATAAAACTAAATACTTTACTGATAAACAGTAACCACAGGATCACAGTACACTGGAAAAAAAAAAACCAACAAACACTAAGTCTTAACTCACTCAGGAAACAAACACACACGGTAAACAATTCAAGCTTCTGCAAAGGAAATCATAAAACACACCTCTTTTAACAGGGAAATCAAAATGCGTAATAGGACACACCTGAGTGTCATTAATGTCTCTAGGACGATCTCTGCCGCCCTCTGGTGACAGCTGGAACCATGACAGTCGTAGGTGAACAGGGAGTACAGGAGGGGACTAAGTGCACACCCCTGAGTGGCCCCTGTGTTGAGGATCAGCGTGGCAGATCTGTTGCCTACCTTAACCACCTCGGGGCGGCCCGTCAGGAAGTCCAGGATCCAGTTGCAGAAGGAGGTATTTAGTCCCAGGGTCCTTAGCTTCATGGGCATTATGGTGTTATACGCTGAGCTGTAGTTAAATAACAGCATTCTCACATAGGTGTTCCTTTTGTCCAGGTGGCAAAGGGCAGTGTGGAGTGCAATTGAGATTGCGTCATCTGTTGGGGCGGTATGCGAATTGGAGTGGGTCTAGGGTTTCCGGGATGATGGTGTTGATGTGAGCCATGACCAGCATTTAAAAGCACTTCATGGCTACCGACGTGAGTGCTACGGGGTGGTAGTCATTCAGGCAGGTTAACTTCGCTTTCTGGGTTACAGGGACTATGATGGTCTGCTTGAAACAACATGTTGGTAGTACAGACTCGGTCAGGGAGAGGTTGAAAATGTCAGTGAAGACACTTGCCAGTTGGTCCGCACATGCTCTGAGTACACATCTTGGTAAGCCGTCTGGCCCCATGGCCTTGTGAATGTTGACCTGTTTAAAGTTCATGCTCACATCGGCTAAGGTGAGCTTGATCACACAGTCGTCTGGAACAGCTGGTGCTCTCATGCATGCTTCATTGTTGCTTGCCTCGAAGCGAGCATAAAAGGCATTTAGCTCATCTGGTAGGCTCGCGTCACTGGGCAGCTCGCAGCTGGGTTTCCCTTTGTAGTCAGTGTAAATGAAGGGGAGGAGACCATTGAGGCATGGATTGTTTTTACTCTTAAGGATCGGCCCCTTTTTTTAAAATTTTCATCTAAAATGACATACCCAAATCTAACTGCCTGTAGCTCAGGCCCTGAAGCAAGGATATGCATTTTATTGGTACCATTTGAAACACTTTGAAGTTTGTGGAAATGTGAAAGGAATGTAGGAGAATATAACACATTAGATTTGGTAAAAGATAATACAAAGATAAAAGCAAACGGGTTTTGTATTTTTTGGCACCATCATCTTTGAAATGCAAGAGAAAGGCCATAGTGTATTATTCCAACCCAGCTGAAATTTAGATATTGGTCACTAGATGGCAGCAGTGTATGTGCAAAGTTTTGGCCTGATCCAATGAACCATTAAATTTCTGTAAAAAAAATGGTATTAAGACTGCCCAAATGTGCGTAGTTGTTTATTAATAACTATTCATGTTCAAAACTGTGCACTCTCCTCAAACAATAGCATGTTATTCTTTCACTGTAGTAGCTACTGTAAATTGGACAGTGCAGTTAGATTAACAATAATTTAAGCTTTCTGTCAATATCAGATACAGTGAGGGAAAAAAGTATTTGATCCCCTCCTGATTTTGTACGTTTGCCCACTGACAAAGAAATGATCAGTCTATAATTTTAATGGTAGGTTTATTTGAACAGTGAGAGATAGAATAACAACAAAAAAATCCAGAAAAACGCATGTGAAAAATGTTATAAATTGATTTGCATTTTAATGAGGGAAATAAGTATTTGACCCCTCTGCAAAACATGACTTAGTACTTGGTGGAAAAACCCTTGTTGGCTATCACAGAGGTCAGACGTTTCTTGTAGTTGGCCACCAGGTTTGCACACATCTCAGGAGAGATTTTGTCCCACTCCTCTTTGCAGATCTTCTCCAAGTCATTAAGGTTTCGAGGCTGACGTTTGGCAACTTGAACCAGCTCCCTCCACAGATTTTCTATGGAATTAAGGTCTGGAGACTGGCTAGGCCACTCCAGGACCTTAATGTGCTTCTTCTTGAGCCACTCCTTTGTTGCCTTGGCTGTGTATTTTGGGTCATTGTCATGCTGGAATACCCATCCACGACCCATTTTCAATGCCCTGGCTGAGGGAAGGAGGTTCTAACCCAAGATTTGACGGTCCATCGTCCCTTTGATGCGGTAAGGTTGTCCTGTCCCCTTAGCAGAAAAACACCCCCAAAGCATAATGTTTCCACCTCCATGTTTGACGGTGGGGATGGGGTTCTTGGGGTCATAGGCAGCATTCCTCCTCCTCCAAACACGGCGAGTTGAGTTGATGCCAAAGAGCTCCATTTTGGTCTCATCTGACCACAACACTTTCACCCAGTTGTCCTCTGAATCATTCAGATGTTCATTGGCAAACTTCAGACGGCCATGTATATGTGCTTTCTTGAGCAGGGAGACCTTGCGGGCACTTCAGGATTTCAGTCCTTCACGGCGTAGTGTGTTACCAATTGTTTTCTTGGTGACAATGGTCCCAGCTGCCTTGAGATCATTGACAAGATCATCCCGTGTAGTTCTGGGCTGATTCCTCACCGTTCTCATGATCATTGCAACTCCACGAGGTGAGATCTTGCATGGAGCCCCAGGCCGAGGGAGATTGACAGTTCTTTTGTGTTTCTTCCATTTGCGAATAAACGCACCAACTGTTGTCACCTTCTCACCAAGCTGCTTGGCAATGGTCTTGTAGCCCATTCCAGCCTTGTGTAGGTCTACAATCTTGTCCCTGACATCCTTGGAGAGCTCTTTTGTATTTGGTCTTGGCCATGGTGGAGAGTTTGGAATCTGATTGATTGATTGCTTCTGTGGACAGATGTCTTTTATACAGGTAACGAGCTGAGATTAGGAGCACTCCCTTTAAGAGTGTGCTCCTAATCTCAGCTCATTACCTGTATAAAAGACACCTGGGAGCCAGAAATCTTTCTGATTGTGAGGGGGTCAAATACTTATTTCCCTCATTAAAATGCAAATCATTTTATAACATTTTTCACATGCGTTTTTCTGGATTTTTTTGTTGTTATTCTGCCTCTCACTGTTCAAATAAACCTACCATTAAAATTATAGACTGATCATTTCTTTGTCAGTGGGCAAACGTACAAAATCAGCAGGGGATCAAATACTTTTTTCCCTCACTGTATGTTTATGTCCTGGGAAATGTTCTTGTTACTTACAACCTCATGCTAATCGCATTAGCCTATGTTAGCTCAACTGTCACATGCAGGGGACCCACCAATCCTGAAGAAGATATGTGTGCAATTCATAGGGTGAATGGGCAAGACAAAAGATTTAAGTGCCTTTGAACGGGGTATGGTAGTAGGTGCCAGGTGCACCGGTTAATGTCAAGAACTGCAACGCTGCTGGGTTTTTGATGATCAACAGTTTCCCGTGTGTATCAAGAATGGTCCACCACCCAAAACATATCGAGGCTACTTAACACAACTGTGGGAAGCATTGGAGTCAACATGGCCCAGCATCTCTGTGGAACGCTTTCGACACCTTGTAAAGTCCATCCCCCACTGAATTTAGGCTTTTCTGAGGGGAAAGGGTGCAACGCAATATTAGGAAGGTGTTCTTAATGTTTTGTACACTCAGTGTATGTATTTTGATAAATCCTGAACGCTGTCAATTTCTATATTTTTACCTCATAAATGTATAAATTTGTGTTGGAACGTAAAACCAAATCCTATGTGGCTGTAAATACCAAATCATTATTATCCATCAGCCAGTGTGTTCGAATAGGACAAAGTGGAAAGAGACACATACTATGTGCTACCATTTGGAATTATGGTGTAGTTTACGATGCACTACTGAAATACCTGTGTTGTATATTACAAAAGCTGATGAATTTCAAGCAAAAAAAACAGGCGATACTGTATCAGTTGACAAGTCATGTAGAAAAGGTGATCTTGTACAATGTTGGGTTGGGCAGAAATGGCATACAACACCGTGTGACGTTTTTACAGTAGCCAAATGCTTTACAATACCTCAATTATGATGATTTATCCTACGTATGTGCTGTATAAGGATAATGAAACTGTAAGACTGACATATTTCTCAACATGCTCACAACTTGCAATTGGATACAAATAATGATCGAAAATTGTGCAGGTCACGTTTAATTCTAATACTGTATGGAAAATGATATTTACCATCTACTATTCTTTCTAACCAGCAAAAACAGTTTTGAAATGTGTATCTTGTATTTTTTGCTATTGGTTTAAATGGTGGTTAAATTGACTAAATTGTGAGCTTATCATTATCTGATGTATTGATGACTAAATAAATGTTATCATGGTATTTCACGGAAAACTTTGATTGTGCTTGAATGACTCAGGGGTGGAAGATATGTGAAACCCAATGAATGCACAATCAAATGTTATGATTTCTCAAGCAATAATTTTGCTAGGACAGTCTGGGAGTGGTCTAAGTGGGGAGGGGAAAACCTAAAACTAGCTGTTATTGGCAGAGAGGTTTTCAACACTTTCTTATTGGTCTATTAACTGATGTCACCAGGCTGGCCAAAACTCCATCCCACCAAAACAGGTAGACATGTTCAGGTGGTCTTTTCAAGCATTATCATAATTTTCACTATGTCACAGTATTATTCCAACCACATTGTGTGGAAATATATATAAAACACAGGAAATTCATGTTTTTGACTGCACTGGGCCTTTAACAAGTGAGAACACAATCATATCAAAAGTAATGTGAGCATTACAATTAAAAAGAAAGACTGAATGAAAGACTGAATGATGACTGTATGATTTTGTGTGTTGTACTTCAAGTCAATTGAAAATGTGCTTAGAGTTTTGAAACAACTTCCTTTTTGATTATCTGTTTCGAGTTTTGTACTGAGCATTGTGAAAATGTACCACATACTTATAAAAATTGCACCAAAGCGATTGAAACTGTAAATGAAGCAAACATTCACACTCAGCACAGTATCACATACTTATGTATAAGGAGTAGTAGGTACAGCATTAGCAGATGTGAATGTGTGTATATGTGCATATATATCTGTTCATGTGTGTATTTGTAATTGACAGAGAGGGAGCCAAAGGTTAGCTAATTTGAATAGCTACCATGGCAGGTGTCATTCATGTGACGTTGTTCACGCGCAGGGATCACTGAACCCTGGAAGAGACTGCTGCTGATCAGAGACAGCACATGTAGATTAGGGAGAGTCCCTGTGATGCACAGGAACTCAATAAAGATATGTGAAGGGACAACCATCTAGCAAAGCTGTCTAAACAGTGTTGGTAACAGCTGTGGTCTTATATTCCCCTTTCTCTCTCTCTCTCCCCCCAGTGTTATTTGATGACTGTATGGGGAACGAGGGTATGGCGTTCGAGGTGTCCCACCCAGACTTCCAGGTTGATGAGGAGATGAACCTGGTGGCCAGACGGGATGTGATGGACAGCGGCACCGTCATGTTCATCCATGGTGTCAATGAGCATGCTGAGGACATGGCACAGGTGGACATTGTACGAGCTCTACCCCGGTCTCCCCAAACACTCCGGGTGAGTCACTAGCTGTCCAATGGATATCCCTTACCATGAGAGATGCTGATAGTTGTCACTTTTCAGCATTTAGTACCAACAAAATGTTGTTGAGGGTCAAAGCTCATAGTTTTTTAAATTACAGCCTTGTGTATTTTCATTGTATTCATCTACAATATGCATGTATTTAGAGTGACTTCCTCCCACTGGGATGAGTGGGCTTAATTTGGGTTTGGAGAGCTGGTGGTTGATGAAATGACTGTGATATTGCCTGCATCTTACTTTTGTCATGCAAGTACTGTTTATAGAAAGGCCCACTGTGCCAACAGCTTTTTACATATTTCAAGTAGGTACTGTGTTTGTCCTTAACCTTGCCAACAGTCAAAGAGCTGTGAATGGATCAGTAGTTCACCAATCAGGGCCTTGATTGGTTTGAGCATCAGGTTACGTCCTGACAACTGATACACATGAATGTTCTTGCAGCATTCCCATTAAACTCTTACGGATCATTGGGGCGCTACCTGGGGAAATGTAAGGCGCTATATTCAAAATCCAAAAGTTGAATTATAAAACATTCATCAATATACAAGTGTTGCATAGTCTTAAAAAGCTTAGACTCTTGGCAATATCACAGCATTGTCAGATTTCAAAAAGGCTTTACGGCGAAAGCACAACATTTGATTGTTTGAGGACAGCACCTCACATATTTTCTGCATTAGCATAAATTCATAACCAGCGCGGTTCTCACAAAACACATATAAGAGCTAAAATAAATCGCTTACCTTTGATGATCTTCTGCTGAGGTCAATCCGAAGTGTCCAAGCAAGACAATTCATGTTTCTTTTGTTAGAAAAGTCATTGTTTATATCCATAAATCTCTGTTTGGTTGGCGCGTTATGTTCAGAAAATCCACCGTCTACTCGCCCATTGTACAGGGAAGAGAAATTATACCTATCAACTTTGGCCAAACAAATCAAACATCATTTATAATGTATCCTTAGGTACACTTTTATGTATATTAACGATTATATTTCACATGGATAATATCCTAAACGATAGAAAAGTAAAATACCAAGGAACGCACACACGGTCTCGCGCACAAAAAACTAAAGTGACTTCCTCTATCCACTTCTGTTCGGTTGTCTTCCATGGTAAAGGCATGAAACCTTGTCTAAAGACTGTTGACATCTAGTGGAAGCCATAGGTACTGCAATCTGGGTCCTATTTTACTGAGAATCCCATAGACACCCATTGTAAGTGAGGGCATGTCACAACAACAAAAGAATTCCGGACAGAAATTCCTAGGGTTTTCGCCTGCCATATCAGTTCTGTTATACTCACAGACATTATTTTAACAGTTTTAGAAACTTCAGAGTGTTTCCTATCCAATAGTACTAACTAGTTTCTGGGCCTGAGTGTCAGGCATTTTACTTTGGGCACGCCAGACTCTCCAAACTACCGAATACTTCCCCGGTGCCTGTAGAGGTTAAACGTGTCTATAATTTTCATATCATACAGTATGTTCTGAGAACATGGAAGCCATGTTCTTTTTATGTTTTGTGGGATGCAGATGGAATTTTCGGAGAACATGGTATCCGCGTTCTGGGTAAGTTCTATTTGACATTAAGGGAATGGTCTCTTGGAAACAGTCCTTGAACATCACTGGAACATTCTTATGAAAATGTTAGGTAATAACCTAATGAGACTCGTAGCGGAATGTTCTCTTAAGTTGTGGGAACGTTTGTTGTTAGCTGGGTGGATGAGTCCTTTAATGTCATGTGGTTAAGAGTTCTCATTATTTCACAATCAATTAATCGACAAGGGGCTCTCTGCTTTGAGGAGCAGATATCCACAGAACAAAGTAACAGAACCATCAATCTATCATACATTGGATTTCTCCATGATGCAGACTTCAAGATTCAGGCATCATAATTATTCCCCAATTGATCCACCAAACAGGGCTGACTGTCCCCGCCAAAAGCCCCAAAGTCTGGAAAAGTAGTTTAGTAGGGGTTCTGTTTGGAGTTTGTGTTGGGCGAACCAACTCCACTACACCAATCGGACTAGGCCGACGTCATAGCAATTGATTTGATGTTAGGAACAGAGCTATTTTAGAATGAGAGGAAACAGAATTAAATTGAGAAATAGAGTTGGGTTCCACATTTTAAAGTGACATCCTGTAAACACAATAAATCTCAACCACAGCAAATAACAGTACAAAACATATTTTCCCTTAAAACACTGTTCCCTTGTCTCTGTTGCCAAGCTTTCATTACTCCAACCCTTCCAATTCTCCACTAATGCCCAGTGGAAATGTCCCTGGGTGTGTATATTGATATGTCAATGGTATAGTTCAGATTTATTGGCATTTGATCATTGATAATTGCTGTCTGAGTGGAGAATGTTTTCAATTCCTCAGTGGGGGGACCAGATGTTAATGTGGGCTACAGCGGGAGGGAGGCTGCTGATGCTATTACAAGGAAGCTTTGAATTCAGAGAATACTTTTTACCTTTATTTAACCAGGTAGGCCAGTTGAGAACAAGTTCTCATTTACAACTGCGACCTGGCCAAGATAAAGCAAAGTAGTGCGACAAAAACAACAACACAGAGTAACACATGGGATAAACAAACGTACAGTCAATAACACAATACAAAAATCTGTATAAAGTGTGTGCAAATGAAGTAAGGAGGTAAGGCAATAAATAGGCCATAGTGGTGAAGTAATTACAATTTAGCAATAATTAACTACTTAGGGAGTGGTGGGGCGCTAGAGTATAGTCAGATTAACACTGGAGTGATAGATTTGCAGATGAGGATGTGCAAGTCGAAATACTGATGCGTAAAAGAGCAGAAAAAAAAAATATATATATATATATGGGGATGAGTTAGGTAGTTGGTTGGATGGGCTATTTACAGATGGGCTGTGTACAGCTGAAGCGATCGGTAAGCTGCTCTGACACTGTCACGTCCAGGCCTGGTTTAACAGGCTGGTGTTTAGTTTGTCTTTTGTTTAGGAGGGTTTTGTGTTCTAGGTTTTGTATTTCTATGTTGGGTAAATGGTTCCCAATTAGAGGCAGCTGACTGTCGTTACCTCTAATTGGGAACATATATATGTTTGTGGTTTTCACTGGGGTTTTCAAATCAAATCAAATCAAATCAAATTTATTTATAAAGCCCCCCTTACATCAGCTGATGTCACAGAGTGCTGTACAGAAACCCAGCCTAAAACCCCAAACAGCAAGCAATGCAGGTGTAAAAGCACGGTGGCTAGGAAAAACTCCCTAGAAAGGCCAAAACCTAGGAAGAAACCTAGAGAGGAACCAGGCTGTGAGGGGTGGCCA
>QNTS01003745.1:105634-120344 GCA_003317085.1 Hucho hucho | reverse complement strand
CCACCAGCCACTTGTACTAGCCACTAGCCACCAGCCACTAGCCACTTGTACTAGCCACTAGCCACCAGCCACTAGCCACCAGCCACCAGCCACCAGCCACCAGCCACTTCAAATAAAATGTTATTTGCCACATACACATGGTTAGCAGATGTTAAAGTGAGTGTAGCGAAATGCTTGTGCTTCTAGTTCCGACCATGCAGTAGTATCTAACAAGTAATCTAACAATTTCACAACAACTTCCTTATACACACAAGTGTAAAGGAATGAATACGAGTATGTACATATAAATATATGGATGAGCGATGGCTGAACGGCATAGGCAAGATGCAGTAGATGGTATAGAGTACAGTAAATACATATGAGATGAGTAATGTCGGATATGTAAACATTATATATATATTTTTTAAAGTAGCTAGTGATACCTTTGTTACATCCAATTTTCAATTCTTTAAAGTGGCTAGAGATTTGAGTCAGTATGTTGGCAGCAGCCACTCAATGTTAGTGATGGCTGTTTAACAGTCTGATGGCCTTGAGATAGAAGCTCTTTTTCAGTCTCTCGGTCCCAGCTTTGATGCACCTGTACTGACCTCACCTTTTGGATGATAGCGGGGTGAACAGGCAGTGGCTCGGGTGGTTGTTGTCCTTGATGATCTTTTTGGCCTTCCTGTGACATCGGGTGGTGTAGGTGTCCTGGAGGGCAGGTAGTTTACCCCCGGTGATGCGTTGTGCAGTCCTCACTACCCTCTGGAGAGCCTTACGGTTGTGGGCGGAGCAGTTGCTGTACCAGTCGGTGATACAGTCCGACAGGATGCTCTCGATTGTGCATCTGTAAAAGTTTGTGAGTGTTTTTGGTGAGGTTGTTTTTCCTGAGGTTGAAGAGGCGCTGTTGCGCCTTCTTCACCACGCTGTCTGTGTGGGTGGACCATTTGAGTTTGTCCGTGATGTGTATGCCGAGGAACTTAAAACTTTCCACCTTCTCCACTACTGTCCCGTCGATGTGGATAGGGGGGTTCTCCCTCTGCTGTTTCCTGAAGCCCACAATCATCTCCTTAGTTTTGTTGACGTTGAGTGAGAGGTTAGTTTCCTGACACCACACTCCGAGGGCCCTCACCTCCTCCCTGTAGGCCGTCTCGTCATTGTTGGTAATCAACCCTACCACTGTAGTGTCTTCAGCAAACTTGATGATTGAGTTGGAGGCGTGCTTGGCCACGAAGTCATGGGTGAACAGGGAGTACAGGAGAGGGCTGAGAACCCACCCTTGTGGGGCCACAGTGTTGAGGATCAGCAGGGTAGAGAAGTTGTTTCCTACCCTCACCACCTGGGGCCGGCCCGTCAGGAAGTCCAGGACCCAGTTGCACAGGGCTGGGTCGAGACCTAGGTTCTCAAGCTTAATGAGGAGTTTGGAGGGTACTATGGTGTTAAATGCTGAGCTATAGTCGATGAACAGCATTCTTACATAGGTATTCCTCTTTTCCAGATGGGTTAGGGCAGTGTGCAGTGTGATTGTGATTGCGTCGTCTGTGGACCTATTGGGTCGGTAAGCAAATTGGAGTGGGTCTAGGGTGTCTGGTAGGATGGAGGTGATATGATCCTTGACTAGTCTCTCAAAGCACTTCATGATGACGGAAGTGAGTGCTACGGGCGATAGTCATTAGCTCAGTTACCTTAGCTTTCTTGGGAACAGGAACAATGGTGGCCCTCTTGAAGCATATGGGAACAGCAGACTGGGATAAGGATTGATTAAATATGTCCTTAAACACACCAGCCAGCTGGTCTGCGCATGCTCTGAGGACACGGCCAGGGATGCCATCTGGGCCGGCAGCCTTGCTTGGGTTAACATGCTTAAATTTTTTTCTCACGTTGGCTGCGGTGAAGGAGAGCCCGCAGGTTTTGGTAGCGGGCCGTGTCGGTGGCACTGTATTGTCCTCAAAGCGAGCAAAGAAGTTGTTAATTTTGTCTGGGAGCAGGGCATCGTGGTCCGCGACGGGGCTGGTTTTCTTTTTGTATTCCATGATTGACTATAGACCCTGCCACATTCCTCTCCTGTCTGAGCCGTTGAATTGTGACTCTACTTTGTTTCTATATTGACTCTTAGCTTGTTTGATTGCCTTGCGGAGGGAATAGCTACACTGTTTGTATTCAGTCATGTTTCCGGTCGCCTTACCCTGGTTAAAAGCAGTGGTTCACGCTTTCAGTTTTGCGCGAATGCTGCCATCAATCCACGGTTTCTGGTTGGACAAGGTTTTAATAGTTGCTATGGGTACAACACCACCGATGCACTTGCTAATAAACTCACCAAATCAGCGTATACATCAATGTTGTTGTCTGATGCTATCCGGAACATATCCCAGTCCACGTGCTAGCAGCATTCTTGAAGCGCGGAATCAGATTGGTTGGACCAGCATTGAACAGACCTGAGCACAGGCGTTTCCTGTTTTAGTTTCTGTCTATAGGCTGGGAGCAACAAAATGGAGTCATGGTCAGACTTGCCGAAAGGAGGCCGGAGAATGGCCTTGTATGCGTCGCGGAAGTTAGAATAACAATGATCCAGGATTTTGCCAGCCCGGGTCGCACATTCGATATGCTGATAAAATTTAGGGAGCCTTGTTTTCAGATTAGCCTTGTTAAAATCCCCAGCCACAATAAATGCAGCCTCAGGATATGTGGTTTCCAGTTTACATAGAGTCCAATGAATTTCTTTCAGTGCCATTGATGTGTCAGCTTGAGGGGGGATATATGCGACTGTGATTATAATTGAGGAGAATTCTCTTGGTAGATAATGCGGTCGGCATTTGATTGTAAGGAATTCTATGTCAGGTGAACAAAAGGACTTGAGTTCCTGTATGTTATCATGATCACACCACGACTTGTTAATCATAAGGCACACACCCCCGCCCTTCTTCTTACCAGATATATGTTTGTTTCTGTCGGCGCGATGCTTGAAGAAACCATGTGGCTGTACCGACTCTGATAATGTTTCCTGAGTGAGCCATGTTTTTTGAAGCAAAGAACGTTGCAGTCGCTGATGTCTCTCTGGAAGGCAACCCTTGCTCGGATTTTGTCTACCTTGTTGTCCAGAGACTGGACATTGGCAAGTAGTATACTCGGGAGCGGTGCGCGATGTGCCCGTCTACGAGCCTGACCAGAAGACTGCCGCGTCTCCCCCTTCTCCTGCACCGCCGTTGTTTTGGGTCGCCGGCTGGGATCCAGTCTATTGTCCTGGTTGGTGGACCAAACAGAGGATCCGCTTCGGGAAAGTCGTATTCCTGGTCGTAATGTTGGTAAGTTGACGTTACTCTTATATCCAATAGTTCCCCCCGGCTGTATGTAATAAAACTTAATATTTCCCGGGGTAACAATGTAAGAAGTAATACATAAAAAAACTAAATACTGCATAGCTTCCTGAGAACGTGAAGCGAGGCTGCCATCTCTGTCAGCGCCACTAGCCCACAGCCACCAGCTACCAGCCACCAGCCAGCAGCCACCAGCCACCAGTCTAGCCACCAGCCACCAGCCACAAGCCTAGCCACCAGCCACCAGCCACCAGCCACCAGCCACCAGCCACTAGCCACTAGCCACTAGCCACCAGCCACCATCTCAGCCACCAGCCACCAGCCACCATCCCAGCCACCAGCCCCCAGCCATCAGCCACAAGCCTAGCCACCAGCCACCATCTCAGCCACCGTCCCAGCCACTAGCCATCAGCCACCAGCCGATGGACTTCCTGACAGGCCGCCCCCAGGTGAGGGTAGGTAGCAACACATCTGCCACGCTGATCCTCAACACTGGAGCTCCCCAGGGGTTCATGCTCAGTCCCCTCTTGTACTCCCTGTTCACCCACGACTGCATGGCCAGGCATGACTCCAACACCATCTTTAAGTTTGCAGACGACACAACAGTGGTAGGCCTGATCAACGACAACGACGAGACAGCCTACAGGGAGGAGGTCAGAGACCTGGCCGTGTGGTGCCAGGACAACAACCTCTCTCTCAACATAACCAAGACTAAGGAGATGATTGTGGACTACAGGAAAAGGAGGACCGAGCACACCCCCATTCTCATCGACGGGGCTGTAGTGGAGCAGGTTGAGAGCTTCAAGTTCCTTGGTGTCCACATCAACAACACGCTAGAATGGTCCAAACACACCAAGACAGTCGTGAAGAGGGCACGACAAAGCCTATTCCACCTCAGGAGACTAAAAAGTTGTGGCATGGGTCCTGAGATCCTCAAAAGGTTCTACAGCTGCAACTTTGAGAGCATTCTGACTGGTTGCATCACTACCTGGTACGGCAATTGCTCCGCCTCTGACCGCAAGGCACTACAGAGGGTAGTGCGTACGGCCCAGTACATCACTGGGCTAAGCTGCCTGCCATCCAGGACCTTTACACCAGGCGGTGTCAGAGGAAGGCCCTAAAAATTGTCAAAGACCCCAGCCACCCCAGTCATGGACTGTTCTCTCTACTACCGCAAGGCAAGCGGTACCGGAGTGCCAAGTCTAGAACAAAAAGGCTTCTCAACAGTTTTTACCCCCAAGCCATAAGACTCCTGAACAGGTAATCAAATGGCTATCTGGACTTTTTGCATTGTCCCCCCTATACTTTCATGTACATACTACCTCAATTGGACCGACCAACCAGTGCTCCCGCACATTGGCTAACTGGGCTATCTATCTGCTATCTATCTGCATTGTGTCCCACCACCCGCCAACCCCTTATTTACGCAACTGTTCATCATATATGCATAGTCACTTTAACCATAACTACATGTAATTATACTACCTCAATCAGCCTGACTAACCGGTGTCTGTATGTAGCCTCGCTACTTTTATAGCCTCGCTACCTTTACAGCCTCGCTACTGTATATGCTGTTGTTTTTATTTCTTTACTTACCCATTGTTCACCTAATACCAAATGTTTTTTTTGCACTGTCTGTTAGAGCCTGTAAGTAAGCATTTCACTGTAAGGTCTACACCTGTTGTATTCAGCGCACGTGACAAATAAACTTTGATTTGATTTGATATTGCCAGCTATCTTCCTCCGTTTCATTTTTTTCTAGCTTCCAAATTAAGTGAACTAGATTTTGTTTATGTACATCATGTACCATCTGTCGATAACATAGCTAAGTTTGTTTACTGGTATGGGCTAGTAAATATCCTAAACGGCGGCTTACAAATGTTTTTCCAACGTGTGAGTCATAGAAATTACAAACTTGCATTCGGGTCTTTCTGGCAGTCTCCATGGTTTTTATATGCAGGGAGCATAAAATGTACAACTGTAAACTAACAAACTATTGCTTGAGTTAGAACCAATGTATTTTAGTTAATATACAGCACAAACTACATAAATATCTGATAGGGTCCATTATCTGCTAGCTGGATTTAATTATATATTTCTTTTAAACGAGCCCTGGGATTGCACCCAAAATCCTCAGAGGCATTAATTACGAATGGTTAATATAAGGGTTAAGGTTTGGGACAGGGTTCGAACAAAATAAATCAAATCATGTGCGTAGCACTGGGATTGAACCCACGATCCTCAGAGCTGGAGCTCACGGCTTACACAACGCCCTAGAATGCCATGAGCCTACTTGTTTGTAACAGCGCTCACCGTTGCCCCTAGTGGGTGGTATTGAAGGCATCTCCAGACGTATGACCTGGCAATGTGGTGAGAGTTAAATGAATAGACCTTACAGAGTGAAACAGGACACACTCTCTCTCACACACGGGAACACACACACACAAGACAGGAGGAAACAAATAAGACTTGGCACACAGGGTGTGTGTGTGTGTGTGTGTGTGTGTGTGTGTGTGTGTGTGTGTGTGTGTGTGTGTGTGTGTGTGTGTGTGTGTATGTGTGAGGGATGAAGATATTGGAAAAGAGAAGAGTAGAAAGTTCCTCCATGTGTTTCAGTAGATCCTTTATCTTAGTATTGTTGGCCTGTAATCTCCATGAGGTTATTAAGCAGACAGCCATCCCTACAACAACACCATATCCCCACATCCCAGAGGTGAGTGTGTGGCGGGGCCTTTGGAGTGGCTAGTGGAGAGGGGGAGGAAGACCCAGGGGTGTTAGCTAAAGCTACCCTGAAGAGATGCTCTGAGGCTGGGCTTGGGTGACAGGTTGGACTTGGTGATGTGCCAAAGCACTGATCCTGTCTCAGTCACACCTAAGGCTCCAGTGCGAGTCAGGCTCTATTCACATGGAGTAGTCTTAGCATATTTATCAGTCAGATCACACACACATCAGACCTAGCTACGCCTTATCAGATTTGGTGTGTGTGTTTGTGCATTTGTTTGTGTGTGTGTCAGGGCCTTCACACAGATCAGATTCCATTGGTTTTTATCAGATTTTTTATTTGGTATTTAGGGCACCAAAGGCTGCTGGAGATGTCCAACCATGGAGTTAAGATGGAGTCAGTGACAGACACAAATACATATGAAAACACACTGGGACACAAAGCCTATTTCTCTTTCTATGAGGAATCCTACCTGAGACCTGAAGAATTGCATTAGCCCCACAAAATAATGCCTAGGCCTACCTTCCATACTATTGTAGTGAACAGACCAAATAGGTCAGAATATGACATTGACAACATTATAATATAGCAAAACATACGTGTTTATAAATATACGCATATTACTGGCCGTATTTACTGACAAAATGTGAAAATTTTAAATATGATACATGACATTATTTGCTCTTATATCAGACATTTTGTAATCTTCTGACTTGGTCAGGATATCTTCTTCCTCTTCAATGAATTTTGACTTTTTGATTCAGAGGATACAGAGCAATATCGCAGAGCCAGCAAGATAAACACACACAAACACACAAACACAAACACACAAACACAAACCCACACACACTCTCTTCTCGCTCAAGCAATCCTAGCCCTCATCAAAATCCTTTTCGGAAAATCACTGCACCTCGGAAAAGCCATTCCAGCAGACGAGCCATTCAGGATTCACATTTTTATTTAATGTCTGCCTTGCTCCCCATCTCACACACTCTCTCACACACACACACACACACNGAGAGAGAGAGAGAGAGAGAGAGAGAGAGACGACGGATAGAGAAGGTGTGCTTCTACGTAGGGATTATAGGTGGAGAAAAGTCATTATGACACATATCTACTGAGAGAAAGAGGGAGAGAGAGAGATAGAGAGAGAGACAGAGAGAGAGATGGAGAGAGAGAGACGGATAGAGAAGGTGTGTTTCTACGTAGGGATTATAGGTGGATAAAAGTCATTATGACACATATCTACTGAGAGAAAGAGGGAGAGAGAGAGAGACAGAGAGAGACAGAGAGATGGAGAGAGAGAGAGAGAGAGAGAGAGAGAGAGAGACGGGTAGAGAAGGTGCGTTTCTACGTAGTGATTATAGGTGGAGTAAAGTCTTCATGCATGTCATCCTAAAGGAACCAGCATCAATGAGGCTCACTGAGAGGTATGTTGACAACTCACCATGCAATCAAGAATGGAAGGCACATCTAGGAAACCCTTGTTGAAGTAAAATTTTATTTTAGAATGAATTCATGTGAAAGTTTTTATGCTGAATATTCAAGAAGTAAAAAAATATTTATCTGTTTACAAGGACCAGCTCAGGTTTATATTTATCTGTAGTCGAGGACCAGCTCAGGTTCATATTTATCTGTAGTCCAGGACCAGCTCAGGTTCATATTTATCTGTTTACAAGGACCAGCTCAGGTTCATATTTATCTGTAGTCCAGGACCAGCTCCGGTTCATATTTATCTGTAGTCCAGGACCAGCTCAGGGTCATATTTCTCTGTAGTCCAAGGACAGGCTCAGGTTCATATTTCTCTGTAGTCCAGGACCAGCTCAGGTTCATATTTCTCTGTAGTCCCAGGTCCAGCTCAGGTTCATATTTCTCTGTAGTCCAGGACCAGCTCAGGTACATTTTTCTCTGTAGTCCAGGACCAGCTCAGGTTCATAATTATCTGTAGTCCAGGACCAGCTCAGGTTCATATTTATCTGTAGTCCAGGACCAGATCAGGTTTATAGTTCTCGTTATTACAGGACCAGCTAAAATAACTAATATTTATCCGTTGTCTAGGACCAGCTCAGATTCATATTTCTCTGTACACTAGGACCAGCTCAGATAACTAATAATTATCTGTAGTCCAGGACAAGCTCAGGTTCATATTTCTCTGTAGTCCAAGACAAGCTTAGGTTCATATTTCTCTGTAGTCCAGGACCAGCTCAGATAACTCTTATTTATCTGTAGTCCAGGAACAGCTCAGGTTCAAATGTCTCTGTAGTCCCATGACCAGCTCAGTTTCATTTTTCTCTGTAGTCCAGGACCAGCTCGAGTTCATATTTCTCTGTAGTCCAGGACCAGCTCAGCTTCATATTTCTCTGTAGTCCAGGACCAGCTCAGGTTCATACTGCTCTGTATTCCCATGACCAGCTCAGGTTCATATTTTTCTGTAGTCCAGCACCAGCTCAGGTTCATATTTATCTGTAGTCCAGGACCAGCTCAGGTAACAAAAATGTATCTGTAGTCCAGGACCAGCTCACATTCATATTTATCTGTAGTCCCCTGACCAGCTCAGGTTCATTTTTCTCTGAATTCCAGGACCAGCTCAGATAACTAATATTTATCTGTAGTCCAGGACCAGCTCAGGTTCATTTTTCTCTGTAGTCCAGGACGAGCTCAGATTCATTTTCTCTGTGGTCCTTGACCAGCTCAGGTTCATATTTATCTGTAGTCCAGGACTAGCTCAGGTTCATATTTTTCTGTAGTCCCAGGACCAGCTCACGTTCATATTTATCTGTTGTCAAAGGACCATCACAGGTTCATATTTATCTGTGGTCCAGGACCAGCTCAGGTTCACATTCCTCTGAAGTCCCAGGACCAGCTCGAGTTCATATTTCTCTGTAGTCCAGGACCAACTCAGGTTCATATTTCTCTGTAGTTCCAGGACCAGCTCAGGTTCATATTTCTCTGTAGTCCCAGGACCAGCTCAGGTTCATATTTATCTGTTGTCAAAGGACCATCACACGTTCATATTTATCTGTTGTCAAAGGACCAGCTCAGGTTCATATTTCTCTGTAGTCCAAGGACCAGCTTAGGATCATACCTCTCTTTATTCCCATGACCAGCTCAGGTTCATATTTCTCTATATTAATAAAATGTCAATCAAATGTATTTATAAAGCCCTTCTTACATCAGTTGATTCACAGAGTGCTGTACAGAAACCAGCCTAAAACCCCAAACAGCAACCAATCTAGGTGTAGAAGCACGGTGGCTAGGAAAAACTCCATAGAAAGGCCAGAACCTGGGAAGAAACCTAGAGAGGAACCAGGCTATGAGGGGTGGCCAGTCCTCTTCTGGCTGTGCCGGGTGCAGATTATAACAGAACATGGCCAAGATTTTAAAATGTTCATAGATGACCAGCAAGGTCAAATAATAATAATCACAGTGGTTGTCGAGGGTGCAAAAGGTCAGCACCTCAGGAGTAAATGTCAGTTGGCTTTTCATAGCCGATCATTCAGAGTATCTCTACCGCTCCTGCTGTCTCTAGAGAGTTGAAAACAGCAGGTCTGGGACAGGTAGCATGTCTGGCGAACAGGTCAGGGTTCCATAGCCGCAGGCAGAACAGTTGAAACTGGACAGTAGCACGGCCAGGTGGACTGGGGACAGGAAGGAGTCATCAGGCCAGGTAGTCCTGAGGAATGGCTCAGGTCCTCCGAGAGAGAGAGAGAGAGAGAGAGAGAGAGAGAGAGAGAGAGAGAGAGAGAGAGAAAGAAAGAGAGAGAATTAGAGAGCATACTTAAATTCACACAGGACACCGGATAAGAGAGGAGAAATACTCCAGATATAACAGACTGGCCCTAGTCCCCCGACACATAAACTACTGCAGCATAAATACTGGAGGCTGAGACAGGAGGGGTCGGGAGACACTTTGGCCCCATCCAACGATACCCCCGGACAGGGCCAAACAGGCAGACTATATTTATCTATAGTCCAGGACCAGCTAAGGTTCAAATTTCTTTGTAGTCCAGGTCCATCTCAGGTTCATATATCTCTGCAGTCCAGGACCAGCTCATGCTCATATTTATATGTAGTCCTGGACCAGCTCAGGTTCATATTTCTCTGTTTTCCCAAGACCAGCTCAGGTTCATATTTCTCTGTAGTCCAGGACCAGATCAGATAACTAAAATGTATATGTTGTCCAGGACCAGCTCAGGTTTATATTTCTCTGTTGTCCCAAGACCAGCTCAGGTTCATATTTCTCTATAGTCCCTGGACCAGCGCAGGTTCATATGTCTCTGCAGTCCAGGACCAGCTCACGCTCATATTTATCTGTAGTCCTGGACCAGCTCAGGTTCATAATTCTCTGTTTTCCCAAGACCAGCTCAGGTTCATATTTCTCTCTAGTCCAGGACCAGCTCAGATAACTAAAATGTATCTGTAGTCCAGGACCAGCTCAGGTTCATATTTCTATGTAGTCCAGGACCAGATCAGATAACTAAAATGTATATGTTGTCCAGGACAAGCTCAGGTTCATATTTCTCTGTTGTCCCAAGACCAGCTCAGGTTCATATTTCTCTATAGTCCCAGGACCAGTTCAGGTTCAAATTTCTCTGTAGTCCAGGACCAGCTCAGGTTCATATTTATCTGTAGTCCAGGACCAGCTCAGGTTCATATTTCTTTGTAGACCAGGACCAGCTCAGATAACTAAAAGGTATATGTAGTCCAGGACCAGCTCAGGTTCATATTTCTCTGTAGTCCATGTCCAGCGCAGGTTAATTTTTATCTGTAGTCCAGGACCAGCTCAGTTTCATATTTATCTGTAGTCCCAGGACCAGCTCAGGTTCATATTTATCTGTAGTCCAGGACCAGCTCAGGGTCATATTTATCTGTAGTTTAGGACCATCACAGGTTCATTTTTCTCTGTAGCCCAGGACCAGCTGAGGTTCAAATTTCTCTGTAGTCCAGGACCAGCTCAGGTTCATATTTATCTGTAGTCCAGGACCAGCTCAGGTTCATATTTTTCTGTAGTCCAGGACCAGCGCAGGTTCATATTTATCTGTAGGCCAGGACCAGCTCAAGTTCATATTTCTCTGTATTCCAGGACCATCTCAGATAACTTATTTTTGACTGTAGTCCAGGACCAGCTATGGTTCATATTTCTCTCTAGTCCCAGGACCAGCTGCGGTTCATATTTTCTCTGTAGTCCAGGACCAGTTTAGGTTCAAATTTCTCTGTAGTCCAGGACCAGCTCAGGTTCATATTTTTCTGTACTTCAGGACCAGCTCATGTTAATTAAGAAAGTCTTCTGTGATGATTAACCTTTGTCACCTGATTTACAACAAGCAACCACATGCAGCTTCATGCAGCCCCATGGATCCCCATGCAGCCCCAGCCCTAGTCCCAGTGTAGCTTGGCAAGCGTGAAGCTAACAGCTGTTGGGGGCAGTTAAGAATTACTGTTGACCCCCCTTCCCCCACCCCATTTCCCCCTTACACCCATCAGAAACACAACCATACTGTAAGTCATCAGCCTGTGTGTTATATGAGAGAAGGAGAGAGGGAGAGAGAATGAGAGAGAGAGAGAGAGAGCGAGAGAATGAGAGAGGGGGAAAGAGAGAGAGAGACCTGTTGCCACAAGAAAAGGAGAACCAGTGAAGAACGAACACCATTGTAAATTAAAACCCATATTTATGTGAATTTTTTTCTCAATTTTTTACTTTAACTATTTGCACATAATATGACTTTGGAAATGTATTTATTCTTTTGGATCTTTTGTGAGTGTAATGCTTACTGTTTATTTCACTTTTGTTTATTATCTATTTCACTTGCTTTGGCAATGTAAACATATGTTTCCCATGCCAATAAAGCCCTTAAATTAATTTTTATTTGAGGGAAAGAGAGCGGTAGAGGTAGAGAGGTAGAGAGGTAGAGAGAGAGAGGGGTGTTGCATGGAGGGATATTATTGGTTTCTATCCCCGACAAACAGAGAAAAGAGAAAAGAGAAAACAAGATGAACAGAGAAGAAGAGAAAAGGAACAACACCGACAGGAGCAGTAAAAATCTCCCAGAGAGCACTGGTGCGATACACACAGCAGCCAGTCTGTTACTCAGCAGCACAGATAATAACTATGTTTTATAATGTGTGTGTGTGTTTGTGTGTGTGCACGCATTGAGCATGCATTTGTGTGTGACGGGGGGACGGGATGGGACGGGGGACGGAGGACGGGGGGGGGGCAAGAGGCGGTTACCCTAGCACAGATAATAACCATGTTTTATAATGTTGTGTATTTATTCAGGCCAATTCCCCTAGGGGGAGATGGAATAATAATGCTAGCCATTTCATTCTCCTACCGGGCAGCCATTTTATAGTCCTCATTCTCAGCATGGACATCATCACTCCCTGACACTCGCGTAATGGACGCCACAGCTAATACCCACTGACACCGCACTGTCTGAAATGGGAAATGAGTATCTCTCGGCCAATGGTCCATTATAGATATGGGGAAGTATGTTTGTGATTAATCCTCTTTGCAATTCCATGTCATGTCATTTCTGATGATTGTCCGTATTAAGGGAAATGTACACATTATGGGGAAATGGTGGCATATAACTAGGAAATTAAATCTGCCTCTCTCAAACAAACTTAATCCCTTAAGATATGTGGTAAACTATTGATATGTGATTATAGAAGTGGTGTGGTCGGAATCCTACTAGCCAATCATAGTTGTGATGATTGTCCAATCAATGACAATGTCTGACCTTCAATGTTTCAAGGATCTATAATTTGAACCCTTTGAAGATTACCTTCTAAGGAAAGCAGTTCTAAGAATGTTAATGCTACAGCTCTTTGTGGATAGATCCTGAAGTCCTCTGATGTCATAAGACTTTTCATTCTAAGCCGTCCATGCCCACTGGTACTGTTGTCCAATAAACCTGTACAAAGTAGAACCATCGTACTGGCTAGTCAATCGCAACCAAAGAGTAGCAAACAAAAGGTTAGGCAGCACAGATGTCTGATCTCTAAACAAAAATGAACAATGAAAGGTTGGGAAGCCCATATTCCTGGTCTCAGTCATCCAGCTTAGCCCTTTTCTTATCGACATCTGTTGTGAAGTCCAAATGCTACTCACTTTAACTCTGTGTCTTGCTATCCCTTACCTGCTCAATAATTCAACAATTGGATCTCTCGCTGGCCTTTCAAACCTTTGAAACATACTCTATATCACACAAACATGCCTTGCTTGATGTCTTACCATTGTTATGTCCCACTGGGCACATACTGGTTGAGTCAATGTTGTTTCCACGTCATTTCAATGAAATTACGCTGAACCCAACGTGGAATAGATGTTGAATTGGAATAGACGGAGTGGGGTGTTTGTTCCTGCCCTGTTACTGCCCTGTCCCATAAGGTTGGAGAAAGAAGGGAAGACTACTTCAATCATTATTGATTTCTGCGTTGGACTGAAAGGAGGTGAGAAACAACTGTTTCTGTATCAGTGTTGAACGTGGTGATATGTAAAATTGACTTTTTCTCATTTATCAATAAACACTTTACTTTTTTTCCTAAGCTGCTTGATCAATAACCACACTATGCATTTGAATCTCAATGTAAGACTGCAAACTAAGAGATGTAAGATAGGGGATATGGGGTGATAGGCCGAGTGACAGAGAGACAGAGACACAGACAGAGACTACACCAGCTCCAACGCTCGTCGGATGTGGCAGGGCCTGCAAACTATTACAAAGGGAAGCACAGGGCCTGCAAACAGACTACAAAGGGAAGCACAGCTGAGAGTTGCCCAGTGAAACGAGCCTACCAGTCGAGCTAAAGAACTTCTATACTCGCTTTGAGGCAAGTAACACTGAAACATGCATGAGAGCATCAGCTGTTCCAGACGACTGTGTGATCACACTCTCCGCAGCGGATGTGAGTAAAACCTTTAACTACTTACGGAGTGGTGGGGCGCTAGCCACTAACCGGTGAAATGCAAGGCGCCAAATTCGATAATATTTCACTCGGATGGTCAACTATACCTTATATAAGTAAAATAAAGTGGGGTGCGCAGCCAGACTCGCGCACGAGAAAATTTGTTGACATCTGAGCTACCTTGGCCATTTCCTTTCCCTGTTCTTCCTGCTTACTCCAATCTCTCTGAGGCTTTATATATAGACTGCTGACATCTAGTGGAAGCCATAGGTATTGCAAACTCAGTCCTGGTAACAAACTGATTCAATAGAGAGTGTCTAAGAGAGCCTAAGGTCTAAGGTCACCAGAAACGGATTTCCGGATGGTTTTTTCTCTGGTTTTTACCTGCTAAATGAGTTCTGTTATACTCACAGACAATATTATGTGCATATCCTATTTTCTGGGCCTGAGTGGGAGGCATTTTACTTTGGGCAAGCCAGACTCTCCAAAACATCCTAAGAAGTTAAGCACTCACAGAGCATTGAAGCTTACACATGTTGTACACACCGACACAACGTGACAGTACACACCTACACAACCTGTCAGTACCACCTGCACAACCTGACGGTACACACCGACACAACCTGACGGTACACACCAACACAACCTGAAGGAACACTCCTACACAACCTGTCAGTACACACCTACACAACCTGTCGGTACACACCTACACAACCTGCCGGTACACACCTACACAACCTGCCGGTACACACCTACACAACCTGACGGTACACACCTACACAACCTG
>QNTS01003745.1:68955-104650 GCA_003317085.1 Hucho hucho | reverse complement strand
CAGTACACACCTACACAACCTGACGGTACACACCTACACAACCTGTCAGTACACACCTACACATACGGTGCTTTCTGAAAGTTTTCAGACTCACATGTTGTTACGTTACAGCCTCATTCTAAAATGGATTTCACTGTTTTGTTCCCCCTCATCAGTCTACACACAATACCAAAGCAAAAACATATTTTTAGATTTTTTTACATTTATAAAAATATATATATCTCTCCCATTTCCATAAGTATTCAGACCTTTTACTCAGTACTTTGCTGAGGCACCTATGGCGGCCATTACAGCCTTGAGTCTTCTTGGGTATTACGCTACAAGCTAGGCACACCTGTATTTGGGGAGTTTCTCCCATTCTTCTCTGCAGATTCCTCTCAAGCTCTGTCATGTTGAATGGGGAGCGTTGCTGCACAGCTATTTTCAGGTCTCTCCAGAGATGTTCGATCAGGTTCAAGTCCGGGCTATGGCTGGGCCACTCAAGGACATTCAGAGGCTTGTCCCAAAGCCACCCCTGCTTTGTCCTGTTGGAAGGTGAACCTTCGCCTGGGTGATTTGGAGCCGGTTTACATCAAGGATCTCCCTGTACTTTGCTCTGTTGATCTTTCCCTCGATCTTGACTAGTCTCCCAGTCCCTGCCACTGAAAAACATCCCCACAGCATGATGCTGCCACCACCATAATTTACCGTAGGTATGGTGCCAGGTTTCCTACAGACGTGACACTTGGCATTCAAGCCAAAGAGTTCAATCTTGGTTACATCAGAATCTTGTTTTTCATGGTCTGAGAGTCTTTAGGTGCCTTTTGGCAAACTCTAAGCAGGCTGTCTTTTACTGAGGAGTGTGCTCTGTCTGTCCACTCTACCATAAAGGCCTGATTGGTGGAGTAGTGCAGAGATGGTTATCCTTCTGGAAGATTCTCCCATCTCCACAGAGGAACTCTTGAGCTCTGTCAGAGTGACCATCAGGTTCTTGGTCACCTCCCTGACCAAGTCCCTTCTCCCACAATTGCTCAGTTTGGCTGGGCTGCCAGCTCTAGGAAGAGTCTTGGTGGTTCCAAACTTCTTCCATTTAAGAGTGGTGGAACCCGCTGTGTTGTTGGGGACCTTCAATGCTGCCTAAATTTGTTGGTACCCTTCCCCAGATCTGTGCCTCGACACAATCCTGTCTCGAAGCTCTACGGACAATTCCTTCTACCTCATGGCTTGGTTTTTGCTGTGACATGCACTATCAACTGTGGGACTTTATATAGACAGGTGTGTGCCTTTTCAAATCATGTCCAATCAATTGAATTTACCACAGGTGGATTCCAATCAAGTTGTAGAAACATTTCAAGGATGATCAATGGAGTTCAATTTCGAGTCTCATAGCAAAGCGTTTATTTATTCGCAAACATTTCTATAAACCTGTTTTCGCTTTGTCATTATGGGTTGTTTGTAAATTGCTGATGATTTTTTTTTTTTTTTATCCATTTTAGAATAAGGCTGTAATGTAACAAAATGTGGAAAAAGTAAAGAGGGCTGAGTACTTTCCGAAGGCATTTGGACATAGATACACAATAAGACTGTAATCCTATATATTTTTTATTGATATCAAGAACGTCAATGGCCAATAGGTATTGCATCATTGCAACACCACAAGAAAGGCATCCAGCCTACACATGGTAAACCCTCTAACCATTCCAAGGTCTCAAATGTTCACATATAGAAATAATTCTTCGTAGTATTAGTGTGTATCTATTCATTTCCCATCTCTTTTGTTGTGAGGCCGTGAGCCTCTGGAGTAAAAAGGTAACGTTATTGTCACGATCTTCTCGAGGGACGGACCAAGACGCAGCGATGCTTCCAGTATACATATTTTATTAAACGTAACGGGGAAAATAATAAACGAACGAAGATCGTAACATAGAACATAACAATGACGAACCACTTGCGCTATGATCATACAATAACCTATAAAACCCTAGTGAAAACTACAAACATATATATGGTTCCCAATTAGAGGTAACGACAAACAGCTGCCTCTAATTGGGAACCATTTCCCCAACATAGAAATAAACAACCTAGAACAGAAAAACCCATACACCGAAACTAAACTAAACACGCCAGCCTGTCAACTCAGGCCTGGACGTGACAGTTATCCCTGGAACGTTCGACCTCAGCATTTACTAATGAACGCTGGGAGAAATCACTGTTCCTGAAAAATGATCCATCATCACTGAATTTAATCACTGGTTGCTGCCATCACCCTGTCCTATCTAGGTGGGTTGGGTCTCTGTCTCTGTCTCTGTCTCTGTCTCTGTCTCTGTCTCTGTCACTCTATCCTCCTCTTTTTATCTCTATCTCAATTTTTCACAAAAGAAAATCTATTCTATTTGCTTTACTGACATGATGTAACAATGTACATTTTGCCAAAGCTTACTTTGGAGATGTACAATATTAACATAATTAAAATAATAATAATTAATATTGTCAGTAACAAAATAATAAAGGGTCAAAAGCAAGCATACAGGCAGGTTGATTGGTCTGTCAGACACTGTCCCTCATCTTATGGCAGGCAGAAATGTAGTGCGCTGCCAATCCACAGCTCTCTGCGTCCTCCCCCAACAGGATGGGTAGCCTATTCTCATCAGAGAGGTCTTTGAAACCTTGAATAAGGGTTTCAAATTTGGAGAAATGACACTCTCTACAGGGAGCAAGGTTTTCCTGTGTCACCCTTCTCAATGGCAAGGCTGTGCTCACTGAGCCTATACTTTGTCAATGTTTTTCTAACGGTTTGATCAGTAGTCATGATCGATTTAGAGCCAGATAGCACTGCATTTTCCTTTATGCTTGTGCTTCTGTTTCCCAATAAGTAATGTAGTTTCCTTTAAAACTGTGTTGTAATTTGGTTTGTTCTGATTGATTGGATGTCCTGGTCCTGAGGCTTCAGTGTGTCAGATGAACAGGTTTGTGAAGTCAGCCCCAGGACCAGCTGGATGAAGGGACTTTCTTTGCTCAGCTCTTGGCATTGCAGGGCTTGGTAATGATATGAGGGGGGGTCACTGTATTTCAGATGTTTCCAAAACTTAATTGCTCTTTTTTATTATTAGTGGATATGGTCTAGTTTTGCCCTATATGCATTGTTTATAGTTTTCCTCTTGACATGTAGGAGAATCCGACGCCGACAGAGATGGCCGCCTCGCTTTGCATTCTTAGGAAACTATGCAGTGTCTTGTTTTTTTATGTATTATTTCTTACACTGTTACCCCAGGAAATCTTAAGTTTTATTACATACAGCCGGGAGGAACTATTGAATGTAAGAGCAACGTCAACTTACCAACATTACGACCAGGAATATGACTTTCCCGAAGCAGATCCTCTGTTTGGACAACCACCCAGGACAATGGATCGGGGCAAAAGGGGCAAAAGGAGCGGGCTGCTGGTCAGGCTCCGTGGACGGGCACATCGCGCACCACTCCCAAGTATACTACTGGCCAATGTCCAGTCTCTTGACCACAAGGTAGACGAAATCCGAGCAAGGGTTGCATTCCGGAGAGATATCAGTGATTGTAACATTCTCTGTTTCACGGAAACATGGCTCACTCGGGATACGTTATCAGAGTCGGTACAGCCACCTGGTTTCTTCACGCATCGCGCCGACAGAAACAAACATCTCTCTGGTAAGAAGAAGGGTGGGGGTGTATGCCTTATGATTAACGAGTCGTGGTGTGATCACAACAACATACAGGAACTCAAGTCCTTTTGTTCACCTGACCTAGAATTCCTTACGATCAAATGCCGACCGCATTATCTACCAAGAGAATTCTCTTCTATAATAATCACAGCCGTATATATCCCTCGCCAATCAGACACCTCGACGGCCCTGAAAGAACTTAATTGGCCACTATGTAACTGTAAACCACATATCCTGAGGCTGCATTTATTGTAGCTTGGGATTTAAACAAGGCTAATCTGAAAACAAGCCTCCCTAAATTTTATCAGCATATCGAAAGTGCGACCCGGACTGGAAACATTTTGGATCATTGTTACTCTAACTTCTGCGACGCATACAAAGGCCGCCCTCGCCTTCCTTTCGGCAAATCTGACCACGACTCCATTTTGTTGCTCCCAGCCTAAAGACAAAAACTAAAACAGGAAACACCCGTGCTCAGGTCTGTTCAACGCTGGTCCGACCAATCCGATTCCACGCTTCAAGATGAATTGTTCTGGATAGCGTCGAACAATAACATTGATGTATACGCTGATTCGGTGAGAGAGTTTATTAGCAAGTGCATCGGTGATGTTGTACCCACAGCGACTATTAAAACCTTCCCCAACCAGAAACCGTGGATTGATGAAAGCAATCGCACAAAACTGAAAGTGCGAACCACTGCTTTTAATCAGGACAGGGAGACCGGAAACATGACCAAATGCAAACTGTGAAGCTATTATCTCCGCAAGGCAGTCAAGCGTCAGTACAGAGACAAAGTAGAGTCGTAATTCAACAGCTCAGACACGAGAGGTATGTGGTAGGGTCTACAGTTGATCACAGACTACAAAAAGAATACCAGCCCCGTCGCGGACCCCGATGTCCTGCTCCCAGACAAATTAAACAACTTCTTTGCTCACTTTGAGGACAATACAGAGCCACCGACAAGGCCCGCTACCAAAACCTGCAGGCTCTCCATCACCGCAGCTAACGTGAGTAAAACATTTAGACGTGTTAACCCTCGCAAGGCGTTTACGGACATATTCAATCAATCCTTATCCCAGTCTGTTGTTCCCACATGCTTCAAGAGGACCACCATTGTTCCTGTTCCCAAGAAAGCTAAGGTAACTGAGCTAAATTACTATCTCCCCGAAGCACTCACTTCCGTCATCATGAAGTGCTTTGAGAGACTAGTCAAGGATCATATCACCTCCACCCTACCTGACACACTAGACCCATTCCAATATGCTTACCGCCCCAACAGGTCCACAGACGACGCAATGGCAATCACATTGCACACTGCCCTAACCCATCTGGAGAAGAGGAATACCTATGTAAGAATGCTGTTCATTGACTATAGCTCAGCATTTAACACCATAGTACCCTCCAAACTCGTCATTAAGCTCGAGACCATGGGTCTCGACCCCGCCCTGTGCAACTGGGTCCTGGACTTTCTGACGGGCCGCCCCCAGGTGGTGAGGGTAGGAAACAACATCTCCACTCCGCTGATCCTCAGGGGGCCCCACAACTGGGGCCCCACAAGAGTGTGTTCTCAGCCCTCTCCTGTACTCCCTGTTCATCCATGACTGCGTGGCCATGCACGCTTCCAACTCAATCATCAAGTTTGCAGATGACACTACAGTGGTAGGCTTGATTACCAACAACGATGAGATGGCCCTCAGGAGGTGAGGGCCCTCAGAGTGTGGTGTCAGGAAAATAACCTCACACTCAACGTCAACAAAACTAAGAAGATGATCGTGGACTTCAGGAAACAGAAGAGGGAGCAGCCCCCTATCCACATCGACGGGACAGTAGTGGAGAAGGTGGAAAGTTTTAAGTCCTCGGTTTACACATCCCGGACAAACTGAAATGGTCCACTCACACAGACAGCGTGGTGAAGAAGGCACAACAGCACCTCTTCAACCTCAGGAGGCTGAAGAAATTTGGCTTGTCATCAAAAACACTCACAAACTTCTAAAGATGCACAATCGAGAGCATCCTGTCGGGCTGTATCACCGCCTGGTACGGCAACTGCTCCGCCCACAACCGTAAGGCTCTCCAGAGGGTAGTGAGGACTGCACAACGCATCACCGTGGGTAAACTACCTGCCCTCCAGGACACCTACACCACCCAATGTCACAGGAAGGCCAAAAAGATAATCAAGGACAACAACCACCCGAGCCACTGCCTGTTCACCCCGCTATCATCCAGAAGGCGAGGTCAGTACAGGTGCATCAAAGCTGGGACTGAAAAACAGCTTCTATCTCAAGGCCATCAGACTGTTAAACAGCCATCACTAACATTGAATGGCTGCTGCCAACATACTGACTTAAATCTCTAGCCACTTTAATTAATAGAAAATTGGATGTAACAAAGGTATCACTAGCCACTTTAAACACTTTTTTATATAATGTTTACATATCCGACATTACTCATATCAAATGTATATACTGTACTCTATACCATCTACTGAATCTTGCCTATGCCGTTCGGCAATCGACTCAAATCTCTAGCCACTTTAATAATTAAAAAGTGGATGTAATAAATGTATCACTAGCCACTTTAAACGATGCCATTTATATAATGTTTACATATCCTACATTACTCATCTCATATGTATATACTGTACTCCATACCATCTACTGCATCTTGCCTACGCCGGTCAGCCATCGCTCATCCATGTATTTATATGGACATACTTGTATTCATTCCTTTACACTTGTGTGTATAAGGTAGTTGTTGTGAAATTGTTAGATTACTTGTTAGATACTACTGCATGGTCGGAAGTAGAAGCACAAGCATTTCGCTACACTCGCATTAATATCTGCTAAACATGTGTATGTGTATTTGATTTGATTAGGTCTCTATGTTTTTGGTTGGACAGGTTTCTCAATTTATTTCTTAGGTTTAGCATTCTTCATTAAACCAATTGTTATTGTTGTTAATTTTCTTAGGTTTTCTGCTTGAATTTTTAGATTTGATAGGGAAGCTGAGAGGTCAAATATACTGTTTAGGTTTTCTACTGCCAAGTTTACACCTTCACTATTACAGTGAAATGTTTGTCCAGAAGGTTGTCTAAAAGGGATTGGATTTGTTTTTGCCTAATTGTTTTTTGGTAGGTTTCCACACTTACTGTCCTTCCATCTATAATTTTAATATTATTCAGTTCCTTTGGCTTTGATACCTCATGATTGAGTATTGCTCTGTTCAAGTAGAGTGTGAATTTGCTGTGATCTGATAGGGGTGTCAGTGGGCTGACTGTGAACACTCCGAGAGACTCTGGGTTGTGGTAAGTGATAAAGTAGTCTACAGTACAGCTACCAAGAGATGAGCTATAGGTGTACCTACTGTAGGAGTCCCCTCAAAGCCTTCCATTGACTATGTACAGACCCAGCATGTGACAGAGCTGCAGGAGTTGTGACCGGTTTTTGTTGGTTTTGTTGTCGTAGTTGTGCATAGGGGGGCACATGGGGGAGGGAATACTGTCACCTCCAGATAGGTGTTTGTCCCCCTGTGTGCTGAGGGTGTCAGTTCTTGTCCAGTTCTGGCATTTAGGTCGCCACAGAATAGTACATGTCCCTGGGTCTGGAAATGATTGATTTCCCCCTCCAGGATGGAGAAGCTGTCATCATTAAAGTATGGGGATTCTAGTGGGGGGATATAGGTAGCACACAGGAGGACGTTTTCTTTTAAAGTCCATGTTCCTGCTCTTTAGGCCAAAGGCCTTAGATATTCCAGGATGAGATAGTGAAGGCTTTTTTCCCATGTAGTATCCAATGTTGTTAGTCGTATGGTTTGGCTTCAGACCAGTAGGTGTGAGCAGAGTCTGCTGAGCATCTGGTACATGCCATTGGCTTGGGCTAGTGTAAGACTGGGGGTTGGGCCTGTTTGCCTGCTCACGGCCTGGGCGTATGTGTGATTTTCATGTTGAAACCCTCTTTGCGGGATTGGGGAGAATGGGGTGGGCAGGAGGGGCATAAGTATGATCTGAGGACGGCTATATGGGGTGTGGGCATAGATGGATTGGGTGGGTTATTGATTGGTTGGGGTTGTGGTATGGATGTGGCTGGTGGTGCTGTGGTCTGGATGTAGGTCCTCTCGGCGTGGGTACTCTATGTGTAGGTCCTTGGGGGCAGGGGGTCACGCAGGTCTGGGAGAGTGTTTGGCTGATCTGGGCCAGAACACGCTTTTTCTCTCTCTCTCTCTCTCTCTCTCTCTCTCTCTCTCTCTCTCTCTCTCTCTCTCTCTCTCTCTCTCTTCCTCTCTCTCTCCTCTTCTCTCTCTATCTCTCCTCCTGTCTCTCTCTCTCTCCCTCTCTCTCTCTCTTTAACTTCCTCCTCCTCCCTTGCCCCCTATGTCACTGACCATCACAGACCATCACATACCTTACAGGTACATGACAGGCCAAATTAACCAAAGAGAAAGGGATGAAAAGAGAGTGAATGAACGCCAGGGCCTTTATAGCTGTGTGGGAGCCTTAATAAGAAAGAGAAAGTGAGAGAGACGAAAGAGAGAAAGAATGAGAGACAGAGTGAAAGGCTTGCAGTGCCCTAGCTGAGTGGGAGACGGTATGCTCTATAGCAAAGGTCAGGCAGAGCGTCTTTACATGAACTGAGTCAGTGGAAATTTCATTTCCAGAGAGAAAATCTGATCAGCGTTTGTTTAAAACTTAGCCAAAGTTCAGGGAAGAGGAGAGGAGAGGGGCAGGAATAGAGGAGAAGATGAGGAGAAGAACTCATATAGATGGATTTGAATGAGAAAATCCCATTTGGCACCATCAAACACACAGACCGGCACGAACACAAACAAACACACACACACACACCCACATGCACACACACACACACACACTCAAGTCTGGGCACCGAGAACAATGAGAGATCACACAATAGTCACCTTATCCATCATAGATGGCCAACACATTTGCCAAGTGAAAGGGTCGACCAATAGAAGGAGAGTACGAATGAAGATCTCCATCCCCATCTTTTCATTTCTTATGCACGATGCAACACGGAGTGCCTGGACACAGCCCTTAGCCGTGGTATATCGGCCATGCATCTCAAACCCCTGAGGTGCCTTATTGCTAATATAAACGGGTTAGCAACGTAATTAGAATAAAAATAAACAGTTTGTCAAACCCATGCTATACGGTCTGATATACCATGGCTGTCAGCCAATCAGCATTCAGGGCTCGACCCACCCAGTTTATAAATATATATATATATATATATATATATATATATATATATATATATATATATATATATATATCAGCTCCCAATCCTAGACTGAAAATGTATCTGTTTCTTTCTCAGCGATTAGAGGGTGAGGTGAGTCAGAGTTGCTCGTAATTAATCCTGCAGCAGTGTTACTCTATAGACTTCTGAGTAGCACACATCCCCCTCACCTGAGATACGCAAACACTGTATGAGAAGCAAATGGGTAAATGAAAAGAAACATAAAAAGTGCTGCATAGAAAAGGAAGAAAGGATATTGGCTAGGGGAGAGAGGGGGAAAGAGAGATGGAGGCACAGTTCTATCGTTCCTCAACAGTGTTAGTGTTATCAGACCAAACAGCAGCACTATGTCATCCTCATAGCTGAACCTTGGTGTTTGTAGGTTTTTTTCTGTATGTTCAGCCTGTGTGTGTGTGTCCTTGTGTGTATATATGTGTGTGTGTTCTGCTTGTCCGTGTGTTTTCTGATTGTGTGTGTCTGTGAGTGTGTCCAGGTATCGTCCCCTTGCACCCCCTGCGTGCAAAAAAATCATCCTCTGAAGGACGCCACTTTACACGTCCCAAACCACAGAAGAGCAGACTGATGGGTGTGTCTGTCTGCGTGCATGCATGTGTGTGTGAGTGTGTGTGTGTGTGTGAGTCTGCATCTTGTTGCATAAACATGTCATAAATGGTGTGTGTGATCGCGGTGTATCTTTAACATAGGGCTCTGTTAATATTAGTCCCGACCTTGTCTTAACTAATATTATATAGGGCTCTGTTAATATTAGTCCCGACCTTGTCTTAACTAATATTATATAGGGCTCAGTTAATATTAGTCCCGACCTTGTCTTAACTAATATTATATAGGGCTCTGTTAATATTAGTCCCGACCTTGTCTTAACTAATATTATATAGGGCTCTGTTAATATTAGTCCATACAAACACAATCATACAATTTCACTTCAAATCATTGATTTCAACTATCTCTCCAAGGGACCTACTGTGTCTGCAAAACACCCTCATGGCTTCCAGCCAATCACATCAACACAGGCATATATTTCCAATGCCCGTTTCAGATTGAGACAATGCATTGGGACAACTGGGAAGCCAAAATGCTATAGCTGAATATTGAATCATACACACACACTTACCCAAAAATTCAATATTTATTTTCTCTCACCTCTCCTTGATCTTCAGAGAGTAACTATATGTATGTTCTTTTTTGGCATGAAATAATCTCCCTAACACATAAACGCCCAGCGTAAAAAAAAATCTATGTTAAAATGAGTATGGGACAGGGTTTCTAGGTCACATCAGAATATTCCTTTTAAAGATATTGATTTGTGTTGTGTGTGATCTACCTCACATTATTCTTTGTAATTGGCACAAAATGAGAGGGGGAATATTGGCTGTGTGGATGAGGTTAGTGTGGGTTTGTGTGTGTGTGTGTGGCCATCTTTTAGTGCCTCTATAGATGAGAGGTAGCTATGATGAAAAGTATGTGGGGCTGGGCCTTAAGGAAGATTTATATTGCAACTGGGGAGTGTGTATGTGTATGTGTATGTGTGCGTGCGTGTGTGCGTGCGTGTGTGTGCGGGTCTGTGTGTGAGTACACCGACAGAGTAAATTAATTTTGCGATATTAAACTCTAACCCAGACTCTGTCTCACTACCCATAAACCTTTGCTTGTGTGCCCTTCACTGGAAAGGCCAGCAAAGACAAAGGATACAGACTCAAGGATACAGACTCCCTGAGAAAAACCCAGACAGTATTAATGTGAGTGAGTGAGTGAGTGAGTGAGTGAGTGAGTGAGTGAGTGAGTGAGTGAGTGAGTGAGTGAGTGAGTGAGTGCGTGCGTGCGTGCGTGCGTGTGTGTGTGTGTGTGTGTGTGAGGCTGATGTGAGAGAGGGACGCGATAAGCTGGAGATAAGGAATGAAATGCCAACTGTCCAACAACACCCAAGGACCCTGATCTTTAGGGCTATAAGTTTGTGTGTGTGTGTGTGTGTGTCTCTTCATGGTTGTGTGTTTTCAGTCTTCATCTACACTGCCTGTCATGGGATCTCTTCAGCCCCGTTTATACCTGGTGTCTAACATGTGTCCTTTGTCCTAATCTTGTCCACATTCTGGTTGTGCCCACATTTTTAGACTGGTGTAGACGATTAATTAAAAGTCGCTAAGTGATTTGATTGTGATCAGATCTTTTAAAGTGTAAACGGACAAGATCAGGACAAGAGCGGGACGAAGGACGCATGTTAGAACCAGGTATAAACAGGGCTTTAACCAGGTCTTCTGTTGTGTGTCCTCGCCCTGTGTGTGTCCTCTGTCCTTTAGCCCTGGTGTCACTCTGCCCCCTCCCCTCTCGTCCGGCGTGTTTGAAGTGACTATTAGTGAGAATCAAAGCCTTCCTCCATCCCTGGTCTCATCTCTGTAACCTTTTAGAATATTCACCAACGATCCTCATCCCTTTTGTGATCCCCTGGAATTTTTTTCATCAAAATCATCACGCCCTTTATGTGCAATCATTCCCTCTCTTTTGTTACTGCCTCCACCGTCAATCACTTAAAAAATTAATAGACCCCATGGTTGGGCCCGGGGTGCGTTCAAGAGTTCCTTCGTGGATAACCTCCGGCCAGGTAGGGGGTTCATTATTGAACGCCCCTGGACAGTCCAAACCCACATTGTGTTCTATAATTAAGTTTTACTTCAGAAGATCAAACTGGTGCTGTCCTTTTTGTCCTTTCTTCTCCTTGAGTAGTCTCTCTCTCTCTCAATTCAAAGGGCTTCATTGGCATGGGAAACATATGTTTACATTGCCAAAGCAGGTGAATTAGATAGTAAACAAAAGTGAAATAAACAATGTAAAATCAACAGTAAACATTACACTTACAAAAGTTCCAAAGAACTTCTCGCTCTCATTCTATTTCTCTCCCTCCCTCCCTCTCACACTCTCTCGCTCTCTCTCTCTATCTCTTGCGCTCTCTCTCTCTATGTCTCTCTCTCTCTATCTGTCTCACTCTATTTCTCTCTCTCCCTCTCTCTCTCTCTCTCTAACTCACTCTCTCTCTAACTTTCTCTCTGTAGCTCTCTATTTCTCTCTATCTGTCTCCCTCTCTCTCCTTTTCTTTCTTTCTTTCTTTCTTTCTTTCTTTCTTTCTTTCTTTCTTTCTTTCTTTCTTTCTTTCTTTCTTTCTTTCTTTCTTTCTTTCTTTCTTTCTTTCTTTCTTTCTGACTCAGTCTCTCTCTCTGTTAATTTGGTTCATGGTTCTCCTTAGGTGTCTCTGGACAAAAAGAACCCAGAGGATCTGACAGACATACAGACAGATGAAGGACAAAGACAGAAGGCTAGCTGGCTCTACGGGCTGGCATTGTGGACACAGCACAGGCACAGAGAGAGAGACAGGGAGAGAGAAGGGGATTGAAAGGCAGAGAGAGAGAGCGAGAGAGAGAGAAGGAGAGAGAGTGATGTAACTATACTGTAGGCGACCCGCCAGGGAGAGAGGACAGATAACTGATCACACCATCACCTCTCTCTCTCTCTCTCTCTCTCTCGCGCGTGCTCTCTCTCTCTCTATGTCTCTCTCTCTCTCTTCATCTCCTCCCCTTCTCCTCCTGAAGTGATTGAGGAGAGCACAGCGGGCTGAGCTTCTGAATGTCTCCAGATTAAAAACCCTCAAACAAATGAGGCCTAAAAATACTACCCCGGGGAGCATAGACAGAGAGCCAGGACACTGACAGGACCTAAGGAAAAAGAGGAGGGATGAGAGAGAATGAGAAAAAAGTTAGAGAAAGGCAGCGGGGGAAGGATATGCTTCTGCCCCCAAGCCATGAGACTGCTGAACAATTGATCAAATGGCCACCGGGACTATTTACATTGACCCCCCCCACCCCCCACACACCCTTTGTTTTTAAGCTGCTGCTACTCGCTGTTTATTATCTATGCATAGTCACTTTACAAATTACCTCAATTAGCCTGTACCCCCGCGCATTGACTCGGTGCCGGTACCCCCTGCATATAGCCTCCACATTGACTCGGTGCCGGTACCCCCTGTATATAGCCTCCAGATTGTATATATACATTTTCTTATGTTACTTTTTGATTTTATTCGATTTTTTTACTTTAGTTAATTTAGTAAATATTTTCATCACTGTATTTCTTGAACTGCATTGTTGGTTAAGGGCTTGTAAGTAAGAATTTCACAGTAAGGTCTACACCTGTTGTATTTGGCGCATGTGACAAATCCCATTTGATTTGATGCTTAAAAAAAGATAGAAAAAGAGAAAGAACTAGAGAGAGAGAGAGAGATTACTCTGCCATTCCCCCACACACCTGTTCCGTCTTTCTCTCCCATTAGAAAACCATCAGCCTGTGTTTTGCTCTCCCAGATTGCTTCCTCTTCCTCAACGCTGAATCAGATACAGAACATTTATCAAAAGACATTTCTCCCCCAACACCATGCAGCCTACAGCTTCTCACAACACTCTGCCTTAAAAGCCGCCCTATTGTTTAAGATTCACACAGTGGTGGAAGTGATATACGAGCAGATATTAAGGACAAGTTAGATTTTTATAGATGTCACCTGACCTCAGCACCAGCAACCTCCATTTTCCCATATGGCCCAGGTCTTGCTTTTAATGGAGTCCCTGTCCGCCATATATCAGCTCCTCTGTCCCTCCTCTGTCCCTCCTCTGTCCCTATAAACCATACAAGGCCTCGCAAACCACCTCCACTTATCGGCACACTTAGGATGCTTCACAAGCAGAAAATAGAAAATATTAACGGGGAAATTATTTTAATATAGCTGTGGATGAACATAAGGTCATATATTTTAGGGGACTCTTCTCTCTGTAGGTGAGGGCTTTGTGGTGGAATGTTTGAGGATCACTTCCGTTTAGGTGCTTGTACATTTAAGCAGCTCTTTTTGTTTGATTACTAGCGGGTGTAGTCCTAATTCTGTTCTTAATAGTTCAGGGTTTTGCATTGAAGTGAATGAAGGATGTTTTTGCAGAATTGAGTCTCAATTGGGTGTTTGTCCCATTTAGTGAAATCTTGGTTGGTGAGCGGAACCCAGACCTCACAACCATAGAGGGCAATGGGTTCTATAACTGATTCAAGTATTTTTAGCCAGATCCAAATTGGGATGTTGAGTTTTTACCCTTGTGTGGTGTTCATGTGTCTGTTATTCACCCAATGTCTGCTGGTCTGATGAATTCTTTTAACAATACAGCCATAACAAATACTTAGCACTTAATACTTAGATGTTGACTTATATCAATTACAACCAATATAGACAGCATACATGGTTCATATCTGCCATTTACCTCTGCTAGATCACATTTATCAATAAAAGCGCTATTCTTTTATTTGTATAACATTTTATTATTGTCAACAAACATTTACTTTAATCATAAAATGGGAGAAATAAAACATGTTTATCTTGAACAAATATAAATGAAACAAGGTTTATTGTTTGAACTGAACAAATTGGAAGAACAAATTTTACAAAGTATTTTATGGAAATTATAAATGATCCCCATTGGACACAAATGAAGCCCGGTCTACACACCACATGAGGGACAGAGTTTTACTGTGTGTGTGTTGCAAATGTATTTCTTGCACTTGATGCATGTGTACTGTGTCTTCCTGTCCTTCTTGGGTCCTCACACATCACAGCACTTCTTCTTGTTGCTACCGGCTGCAATATAGAATGATGAAAACACTGAGTTCAGGAATTTAACAAACATCTCACTCACTCACAAATATAGTTACAGCAGGCCAAGGTAGGAGAGTCAGACACACACACATGCAACAACATCACTCACACTTACGTCCGGTATTGGAGTTGTTGGTTCTGTGATTCAGGCGGATGGGGCACCAGCATTCTTCTCCTGAATCCTCCTCACGATGGCTGCAGAAGCTGGGGTCCTTGGGATATGTTACCTCCTCTGGATTTGAGGTCTTACCAATGCCTTGACCAGCTCCTTGAGAAAGAGCCGTCTCCTCTGGAGCTTCCCTCTGTTCCAGTCTGGGCTCAGCGCCATCCAGATGACAAACACGTTGTACACGGAGTTGTCCAAGATGTTGAAGAGTATCACAAGTGGCCAGCGTAGGGTTCTTCTTTTGCAGCTGTAGCCAGTCACTAGCTTATCTAAATTGTCCACCCCTCCTTTTGTTGCATTGTAATCAATTATGATTTCTGGTTTTTGATGTTCCTAGCCACAGATTCTCCCATCCCTATGCAGCGTACTCATGAGTACCACATTTTTGCCTTCTTTGGCACATAGGACACTAGGGACGTGTCGGCCGTGAACACAAACTTAAAGGAAATTATAGGCCTGTTCTGTGTATTAATCACCTGAGGTGGGAGCTCTGGCTTGTTTTTACATACTGTTCCTACCATTGTCAGCTTCCTCTTCAGCAGCTCCTGTCCCGGCTTGTGCGAAGTAAAACAGTTATCGCATGTGATGTTGTGGGTCCCTGTGTCTAGTCCAGGATAATCTGCATCCCTTGGTTTTTCTCAGGGGCTCCTTCATCTGGCTTCCCGTATACACTTGAAAGTTCCACACACATGATGAAGCAGCATCACAGGCAGCCCAGATCTTGATTCCATATTTTGCGGGTTTAGACGGAATGAACTGCCTGAAGGTGCAGCAGCCCTTAAATGGCATAAGCTGCTCATCAACAGTAATGTTGGGCCCAGGGTTGTAAAACAGGGGAAGGAGGTCCACCCACTTGTCCCACACTGACCTGATTGCAGCTAGCTTGTCTCTCTGCCGCCGAGCTAGTCTGGTGTCTCGGTTATCGAAGCGGATAATCATGGAAGTAATGTGGAAGTTTTCCAGAGACATTGTTGCACAGAAAAATGATCTGCCATTTTCTGCATCCCACAGGGATTCTGGGGATTCCCCATTGGATCTGAAAACACCAGCAAGGATATGAATCCCAAAGTATGCATGTAAATTAGTTTGGTCCGTCTCCTTCCATCTCTCTCCAAAAACATGCCTTCCATCCAAATTAATGCAGTCCAGAATGATTTTCTGGATGGTGTCTGGGATTAACAGTTAAAAAAAAGACTTTATGTCCTGCACATGAGTAACCGCCATCTGTGTCAGCCCTGGTTGCATCCTTATCACATTGGCTGCCATGCAGGGTGGCTCATTCCTTAGGTAAGAAGACCATTCAATTTCAAAAAATTTTGACATCCATATTTCTCCTCCTGTAGGCTGATGATGAGCTGGTTGCTGACAGGCTGGTCCTGGCTGCTGATGGGCTGGTCCTGGGGTTGGCTAAGGGTCAATCTCATCCTCTTCTTCCAGCTCACTTTCAGACTCGGAATTGACAGAGACATGATCCTCATATTTGGAAAATTCTTTATCTTCCAAAGTGTAAGACGTTCCTTCCACACCAGCTTCTCTCTCTCTGCAAAACTGATTTCTAAGGCCCTCTGAGCAGAGTTTATTTTTGCCATACTGACTGATTGTGGTAAGGAGCTACACATGAAAAGCTATTTATTTATTGTGTGTGGGAAAATACTGAATGTTTTACAATGTATCAAAATAATGTATTGTAATAACATTGTGCAGGTTCCCACAAGACATTGTGTAGTTTCACACAATACAAAGTATAAAGAGTGTGAGAAAAGCGGGAGACAGGCAGACAGGCAGTTAGACAGTCAAGTTCTTGGTGCTATGTTGAAAAACGAAGGCCCAGGGAGGAGGAAGACAGAGTGAAGTCACACAGCAAACCTTTTTGTTTAATTTTTTTATGCAATATAAATGTGTAGGGGGGTGCACAGTGTCTACTCAATGACAATGTGTTCTTTTACATGTTCTTCACAGAAAATTAGCCAAGGCCAATGAGATTCTGGTAGAAAATATAATTCATTGTATCATTTTTCTTTTAGTGAACATTGAAAATGGGTCCCACAGACCCGAACACCACAGAAGGGTTGTGTTCCTTTTGACGGCATAAATATCCCTTCTTGCCTTGTCTTTTAGAATGTTCACAGCCTTGTGGAAGTTACCTGTGGTGTTGTTGTTTAAGCCGGGGTAGGTATCATTATTTTTGTACTCTAGGGCATAGGTGTCTAGAATTTGTATTTGTTGTCCTGGCAACTGTACCTTCTTTGAAACACCTTTATTTTTGTCTTTATCATTAAGGCCCAAGACTGACAGAATCTACGTAAAATATATAGGTGCTGCTGTAGGCCCTCCTTGGTTGGGGACAGAAACACAATATCATCTGCATTGACAGACTGTTCTAGTGACTTCGCCAATTCATTGATATACACGTTGAAGAGGGTGGAGTTCAAGCTGCATCCCTGTCTCACCCCAAGAAATCTGTGTGTCTATTGCCAATTTAATTAAACTGCACACAATATTTGTGTACATTGATATCATACACGGAACAAAAAAAGAAACATAACATGTAAATTGTTGGTCCTATGATTCAGGAGCTGAAATTAATGACCACAGAAATATTCCATACACACAAAAAGCTTATTTCTCCAAAAAAATATGTAATCCCTGCTAGTGAGCATTTCTCCTTTGCCATGATAATCCATTCACTTGACAGGTGTGGCATACCAAGAAGCTGATTAAACAGCATGATTATTACACAGGTGTCCATTGTGCTGGGGACAATAAAATGTCACTCTAACATGTGCAGTATTATCACACAAGTTTTGAGGGAGTGTGCAATTGGCACGCTGACTGCAGGAATGTCCACCAGAGCTGTTACCAGAGAATTGAATGTTCTTTTCTCTATCATAAGCTACCTCCAACATTGTTTTAGTACATCCAACCGGCCTCACAACCGCAGACCACGTGTACGGCATCGTGTGGGCAAGCGGTTCGCTGATGTAAACCTTGTGAACAGAGTGACCCATGGTGGCGGTTGGGTTATGATATGGCAGGCATTAGCTATGGACAATGAACACAATTGCATTTTATTGATGGCAATTTGAATGCACCGAAGACACCGTGACGAGATCCTGAGTCACATTGTGAAGCCCATTTTTTTTAACAGATGCATATCTGTATCACAGTCATGTGTCATCTAGATTAGGGGCTAAAGAATTTATTTCAATTGACTGATTTCCTTATATGAACTGTAACTCAGCAAAATCTTGAAATTGTTGCATGTTGAGGTTAATATTTTTGATCAGTATAATATTGTATGTTTTTCACCCAACACTGCTTTCCATCAAATTGTATAGCAGACCCCCATGCTAAATTGAGTCAGAAGCTTTTTTTTATGAACAAAGAAAGTCAATCAGGGTGTGCACGGTGTATACGTGGTCTGTCGTACAATATTTTCGTAAGAAGACAATTTGACATTAGCTCAGGACATTGTTTTCACTGAGGAAATGTTGGAGTCTGCTGTTGATGATACTGCAGAGGATTCTTCAGGTTACTGTTGATGCAGATTCAACAGTAATCATTGGGGTCAAATTTGTCTCCACTTTTGTGGATTGGGGGGGGGGATCAGACATTGGATCCAAATATTGCCAGAGTTGAAGATGATATTAAAGAGTTTAAAAATAGCCAATTGGAATTTATGATCTGTATACATTATCATATTTAGTTAATAGCTGATTCTGAGTTTTGCAAATTAGCATGTATAATCAGCAAAAAAAGAAACGTCCCTTTTTCAGAGATCTTTCAAAGATAAAGATAATTCGTAAATATCCATTTAACTTCATAGATCTTCATTGTAAAGGGTTTAAACACTGTTTCCCATGCTTGTTCAATGAACCATAAACAATTAATTACAATTAAGGTCACAGTTATGAAAACTTTGGAAACTAAAGTGGCCTTTCTACTGACTCTGAAAAACACCAAAAGAAAGATGCCCAGAGTCTCTGCTCATCTCAGTGAATGTACCTTAGGCATGCTGCAAGGAGGCATGAGGACTGCAGATGTGGCCAGGGCAATAAATTGCAATGTCCGTACTGTGAGACACCTAAGACAGCACTACAGGGAGACAGGACGGACAGCTGATCGTCCTCGCAGTGGCAGACCACGTGTAACAACACCTGCACAGGATCAGTACATCCGAACATCACACCTGTGGGACAGGTACAGGATGGCAACAACAACTGCCCGAGTTACACCAGGAACACACACCAGTGCTCAGAGAGGTTGGTCTGAGGGCTTGTAGGCCTGTTGTAAGGCAGGTCATCCCCAGACATAACCGGCAACAACGTCGCCTATGGGCACAAACCCACCGTCGCTGGACCAGACTGGACTGGCAAAAAGTGCTCTTCACTGACGAGTCACGGTTTAGTCTCACCAGGGGTGATGGTCGGATTCGCGTTCATCATCGAAGGAATGAGTGTTACACCCAGGCCTGTACTCTGGTGCGGGATCGATTTGGTGGTGGAGGGTCCGTCATGGTCTGGGGCAGTGTGTCACAGCATCATCGGACTGAGCTTGTTGTCATTGCTGGCAATCTCAACGCTGTGCATTACAGGGAAGACATCCTCCTCCCTCATGTGGTACCTTTCCTGCAGGCTCATCCTGACATGACCCCCTCCAGCAAGACAATGCCACCAGCCATACTGCTCGTTCTGTATGTGATTTCCTGCAAGACAGGAGTGTCAGTGTTCTGCCATGGCCAGCGAAGAGCCCGGAACTCAATCTCATTGAGCACGTCTGGGACCTGTTGGATCGGAGGCTGAGGGTTGGGCCATTCCCCCCAGAAATGTCCGGGAACTTGCAGGTGCCTTGGTGGCAGAGTGGGGTAACGTCTCACTGCAAGAACTGGCAAATCTGGTGCAGTCCATGAGGAGGAGATGCACTGCAGTACTTAATGCAGCTGGTGGCCACACCACATACTGTTACATTTCATGTTGACCCCCTCTTTGTTCAGGGACACATTATTCAGTTTCTGTTAGTCACATGTTAACTACTGCAGGGAAAAATTTTGTCCTCTCACTCTCACTCTCACTCTCACTCTCACTCTCACTCTCTGTCTCCCCTCAGGAGACTGAAAAGATTTGGCATGGGTCTTCAGATCCTCAAAAGATTCTACAGCTGCACCATCGAGAGCATCCTGACGGGTTGAATCACTGCCGGCCTCCGACCACAAGGCACTACAGAGGGTAGTGCGTATGGCCCAGTACATCACTGGGTCCAAGCTTCCTGCCATTAAGGACCTCTATACCAGGCGGTGTCAGAGGAAGGCCCTACATTTTTTTAAAGACTCCAGCCACCCTTGTCATAGACTATTCTCTCTGCTATTGCATGGCAAGAGGAACCGGAGAGCCAAGTCTAGGTCCAAGAGGCTTCTAAACAGCTTCTACCCCCAAGCCATAAGACTCCTGAACATCTAATCAAATGGCTACCTAGACTATTTTCATTGCCCCCCCCCCTTCTACGCTGATGCTACTCTCTGTTATTATCTATGCATAGTCACTTTAATAACTCTACCTACATGTACATATTACATCAATTACCTCGACTAACCGGTGCCCCCGCATATTGTCTCTGTACCGGTACCCCCTGTATGTAGCCTCACTATTGTTATTTTACTGCTGCTCTTTAATTATTTGTTACTTTTATTTCTAACTTTTTGGGGGTATTTTCTTAACACTGCATTGTTCGTTAAGGGCTTGTATTCAGCATTTCACTGTAAGGTCTACACCTGTTGTATTTGGCGCATGTGACAAATAACATTTGACTTGATTTGATTGTGTCTCTCTCTCTCTCACTCTCTCTTCTCTCTTTTTCTCTCGCTCGCTCTCTCCCTCCTTCCCTCCTTCTCTTTCTCTCTCTCTGTCTGTCTATCTGTCTCTCTCTCTGTCTGTCTCTCTCTCTATGTGTGTGTCTGTCTCTCTCTCGATCTCTCTGTCTCTCTCTCTCTCTGTCTGTCTGTCTGTCTGTCTGTCTGTCTGTCTGTCTGTCTCTCTCTTATATATATATATATATATATATATATATATATATATATATATATATATATATACAGTACCAGTCAAAAGTGTGGACACACCTACTCATTCCAGTTTTTTCTTACTATTTTCTACATCGTAGAATAATAGTGATAACATCAAAACTATGAAATGACATGTGGAATCATGTAGTAACCAAAAGAATGTTTAACAAATCAAAATATATTTCATTTTTGAGATTCTTTTTAACAGCCTCCAGGTCGGGCACTGATGTGGGGCGATTAGGTGTTCGATGGGGTGGAGGTCAGGGCTTTGTGCAAGCCAGTCAAGTTCTTCCACACCATTCTCAACAAACCATTTCTTTCTGTATGGACCTAATTTTGTGCATGGGGGAATTGTCATTCTTAAACAGGAGACTGTTGCCACGAAGTTGGAAGCACATAATCGTCTAGAATGTCATTGTTTGCTGTAGGGTAAAGATTTCCCTTCACTGGAACTAAGGGGTCTAGCCCAAACCATGAAAACAGCCACAGATCATTATTCCTCCTCCACCAACCTTTACAGTTGGCACTATGCATTCGGGCAGGTAGTGTTCTCCTGGCATCAGTCAAACCCAGATTCGTCCGTCGGACTGCCAGATGGTGAAGCGTGATTCATCACTACAGAGAACACGTTTCCACTGCTCCAGAGTCAAATGGTGGCGAGCTTTACACCACTCCACCCGACGCTTGGCATTGTGCATGGTGATCTTAGGCTTGTGTCCGGCTGCTCGGCCATGGAAACCCATTTAATGAAGCTCACGACGAACAGTTCTTATGCTGACGTTGCTTCCAGTGGCAGTTTGGAACTTGGTAGTGCGTGTTGCAAACGAGGACATACGATTTTTACGTGCTACGCGCTTCAGCCTTTGGCAGTCGCTTTCTGTGGGCTTGTGTGGCCTACCACTTCGCGGCTGAGCCGTTGTTGCTCCTAGACGTTTACATTTCACAATAACAGCACTTCCATTTGACCGGTGCAGCTCTAGCAGGGCCACGTTGAAAGTCAATGAGCTCTTCAGTAAGACCAATCTATTGCCAATGTTTGTCTATGGAGATTGCATGGCTGTGTGCTTGATCGTATACACCTGTCAGCAACGGGTTAGGCTGAAATAGCCGAATCCACTCATTTGAAGGGTTATCCACATACTGCTGTGTAAACAGTGTATTTATCTCCCCTTCGCTCTCCTCCGCTGCAGTACTGTCTAAAGTTTGGGAGAGAGGATTTTGAAGACACAATGACCCCGAAGAACAGAACATAACAGAGCAGAGCTCCTTTACCTGTATCTCTGTGTTGCCTTAGGCTGAGTAAAGACACATACAGTGCATTCGGAAAGTATTCAGACCTCTTGACTTTTTCCACATTTCAGGCTTCGCTCTTCCAGCCATGTAAAACTGTGGAGATAATTCTGACTTCACATCATTAACAGAGTAAAAGATCCACGTCTGGTCTGGGAAAATGGTGACAGTCAGGAAGAAGGAGCGTACACACATATGGACAGGCAAAATGCACACACACACACACACACACACACACACACACACACACACACACACACACACACACACACACACACACACACACACACACACACACACACACACACACACACACACACACACACACACACACACACACACACACACACACACAGACGGGGGTCATTAGCCAGACACAGGGATGAACATAGATGAAGACTCCATGGAACAGCCAACTTACATTGTGTCATATATACCTGGGGAGGAATGGTTTGTCAACCATTAGTAAAGGTACATCCTATAATATTTTCTTTAAACCCCACATACTATTTTCTCCACTCACTCAAAGTGTGCTTTTATGTGATAAGGCAAGCAGTGTGTCTAAAATGTAAAGTATTATCATCTCCGTATGACATTTTGATCTAACTGAATGCATTCGACTGAAATGTGTCTTCCACATTTAACCCAACCCCTCTGCCACTGATTGTCAGGACAAATTGGCAGTAAATGACATGAGGAACTAAGTAACTGGTTGTCAGGAGAAATGGCCAGTAAATGACGTGGAACTAAGTCACTGGTTGTCAGGAGAAATGGCCAGTAAATGACATGTGGAACTAAGTCACTGCTTGTCAGGAGAAATTGCCAGTAAATGACATGTGGAACTAAGTCACTGCTTGTCAGGAGAAATGGCCAGTAAATGACATGTGGAACTAAGTCACTGGTTGTCAGGGGAAATGGCCAGTAAATGACATGTGGAACTAAGCCACTGGTTGTCAGGAGAAATTGCCAGTAAACGACATGTGGAACTAAGTCACTGGTTGTCAGGAGAAAATGCCAGTAAATGACTGATGTGAAAGAGTTGTATTAAAATCACTGCTAGTGTCCTGTCATGTGACCTGCATGGACATCCATGTTTTCAGCCCTAATCCTTTGATGGGGATTTTCATTTGGGGTGTTCCTCAACTAGGCTGACAGTGCAGGCTGTCTGTTCACTTCTCCTGTCTGTCACACTTTCCATATCCTCATAAACTATATTTGATCATTATTAGAACTGTTTGAACAACACAAGACTCCATTGTTCCATTCGTAGGTCCATGTTCATATGGCGGTGACCCTGTGTACTGCAACTACTGACAAGTGAATGAAGCTTGTAGGCACAGCAGTCTGTACAGTCACCCTCGGAGCAAAAGGTTGTCAGAGGGTCGCTGAGGTGTCACAACATGTATCTTAACGGTTGTCAGAGTATGGCTGAAGTGTCACAACATGTATGTTAACGGTACGTTGTGGGTCTGGTTTGACGCTGCAGGTAAGTGTTGCTTTAGTGGCCTGTCACAATGGTGGACAAAAGCTAGGGGATAGAGGGGACCTGAGAGAGAGACTGAGACTGAGACAGAGACAGAGAGAGAGCAACACTGCCCTCTCTCTCTCTGTCTCTCTCCCTCTCTCTCTCCCTCCCGCCAGATTATCAGGGTTATTTCAGAGCATATGGTTTACCACACTGAGTTAGTTTCAAACCTTACAACACTGGATCAAATTGTGCACAATTGTTTACTATGTCATCCATTTCGTATGATATGTTACAATATAAAATATTCATACTATATGTTAGGAGTTTGTAAGTGTTGAATCTTTCACACATCTAACCCGGCTGAGAGTATTATTGCATAAAAGAAAACACACTGTTCTCTGCCAAAGCATTCAACACTTGTCGTGACCTAATACATGTTCATCACCAAGCAGTACTTCACAGTGAGTAGAAAACAGCATGTCTTTCTACCATTGACTTGGCAGAATGAATAGTTAATATGACACTGTTAATGAGGGTATTCAGTTCCTGCTGCCTCTGGATCTTTACCCTGTTCTCTCCTCTTAGCTGCCAGACAACAACAAGCTCCACTCTGATCAATGGATTTGCTGACGAGCTTCACTCAACACAATGTCGCAGACTTTGTTACAGAACATGACAGACAAATGCATTGAACATAAAGACTCTACCTGCATTAAACACAGGGCATTCTGAAAGTATTCAGACCCCTTGACTTTTTCCACATTTTGTTACGTTGCAGCCTCATCAATCTACAAACAATACCCCATAATGACGTTGCGAAAACAGGTTTTTAGAAATGTTTGCAAATGTATAAAAAAACAAAACAGAAATACCTTATTTACAGAAGTATACAGAACCTTTGCTATGAGACTCGAAATTTAACTCATGTGCATCCTGTTTCCATTGATCATCCTTGAGATGTTTCTGCAACTTGATTGGAGTCCACTTGTGGTAAATTCAATTGATTGGACATGACTTGTAAAGGCACACACCTGTCTATATTAGGTCCCACAGTTGAAAGTGCTTGTCAGGGCAAAAACCTGTCACGTTGGCATGGAGGATTGGGAGATGAGGGACGAAGACCAAACAAACACGTAACAAAAACACAGGGTTGAAACCCAAATAAAAAAGTGAGGAGTACCTCGAGTAAATAACACACGCGCACAATGATTATCACGCGAGGCGAGAGGGGGGGGGGTACTGTCACGGATCCCTCTGGAACTTTCATTACTTTGTTATGCTGCGTGCTATACTGTATATATTGTGTATTACCCTCAATCTTTTGTTTGGGTACAGCCCAGTGTTTTTGTATGCGTGTTTGTTTTGGGTGTATTAAAAAACCCTATTGTGTGTTCCTGCGCCTGTCTCCAAAATCCTTTATACCGGCGTGACAAAACCAAGCCATGAGGTCCAAGGAATTGTCTGTAGAGTTCAGAGACATGATTGTGTCGAGGCACAGATCTGGGAAGGGTGCCAAAAAATGTCTGCAGCATTGAAGGTCCCCAAGAACACAGTGGCCTCCATCATTCCTAAATTAAAGCAGTTTGGAACCACCAAGACTCTTCCTATAGCTGGCCACCGGGCAAATTGAGCGATCAGGGGAGAAGGGCCTTGGTCAGGGAGGTGACCAAGAACATGATGGTCAGTCTGAGAGCTCAAGAGTTCCTCCGTGGAGATGGGAAAACCTTCCAGAAGGACAACCATCTCTGCAGCACTGCATCAATCAGGCCTTTATGTTAGAGAGGCCAGACAGAAGCCACTCCTCAGTAAAAGGCACGTGACAGCCCGCTTGGAGTTTGCCAAAAGGCACCTAAAGACTCTCAGACCATGAGAAACAAGATTCTCTGGTCTGATGAAAACAAGATTGAACTCTTTGGCCTGAATTCCAAGTGTCACGTCTGGAGGAAACCTGGCATTATCCCTTCGGATAATACAAATGTGCCAAGCTTGTAGCGTCATACCCAGGAAGACTAGGCTGTAATCGCTGCCAAAACTGCCTTCAGTAAAGTACAAAGTACTGAGTAAAATCTGTAAAATGTATATATGTTCAGAAATGTTGTGAAATAGCACTGTTACAAATAGAAATCAAACTGGATGGACATCAGAAATAGAGGAAGGACAAAAAACAAACAAATATAACTATTGTAAAATAGATTGTGTCTGTAAAAAGTGTATAATATGTATAAACTGAAGGTAGAAGCCTAAGTGTTATTGTTTATTAGTTTACTCCAATTGGGGGAAGGGTGGTAGGGTTTGGGGGTAATAATAAAGGTATACTCTAAAGAAAGTATGTATGTCTATATAGGTATGTGTATGGATACATGTGTAAATGTATGCATATGTGTATGTATATGGATATATAGATTTACAAAACATATATATATGGGGGATTGGAAATGATGCAGACAATTTCATTGATGGAAGCAACAATCTTTCCACAATATGAAGCTGATCCACCCCTAAAAAAAATGTTTTAAAAAAAGTACTGAGTAAAGGGTTTGTATACTTATGTAAATATGATATATCAGTTTTCAATTTGTAATATGTTTTCAAAAATGTCTAAAAACCTGTTTTTGATTTGTCTTCATGGGCTACTGTGTGTAGGTTGATGAGGGTAAAAGCTATTAGATCCATTTTAGAATAAGGCTGTAATGTCACAAAATGTAGAAAAAGTCAAGGGGTCTGAATCCTTTCTGAATGCACTGTATAGAGTATACCTTCTCTGCACTAAGTGCAGTTTTTCTATGCACAAAACATGTTTCTCTATACACAAAACATGTTTCTGTATACACAAAACATGTTTCTCTATAAACAAAACATGCTTCTTTATACACAAAACATGCTTCTCTATACACAAAACATGTATGTGGAAATTGTGTCGATGCTTAAACCACAGACAGAGAAAACCTGTGCAGTAGTCTACATACTGTAATCCCTGGCCGGAGTCAGACGACATCTACTCTTCTTCTCCTTCAAGGTCACCTCTCCTTTGTCTACTCAGATAAAACTGCCGCATTCATTGTATGTCAGATAAACTTCAAAAAGAGAGAGATGAGAGAGAGATGAGAAAGAAAGAGAGAGAGAGTGAGAGACAGACACAATCAAATCAAATCAAACCGAGTAAAAAAAACAACGCTATCAACGCAGCCCGGCTCCTTTCCTGTTTTATCTATCTGTGACAAATGCTAGTGCTCACTTTCTCCTCTCCTCTCCTCCTCCTCCTCCTCCACCCTGTCCCCTCTCTCCTCTCCTCTTCCTCTACCCTGTCCCCTCTCTCCTCTCCTCCTCCTCTACCCTGTCCCCTATCTCCTCTCCTCCTCCTCCTCCTCCTCCTCCTCCTCCTCCTCCTCCTNTCCCTTCCATATTTTCGCCTCACCTTATCTCCTGTCTCGATGCTGCATCGGTTGCCATTTTAGAATAATGTTCCCACTGTCTATAATGACATTGCCTTTGTGTCTGAGATTACCTCTGGATTTTCAGCCTCTCTCCCCAAAGACTCACTCACACACACACATATACACATACACACATATACACACACACATATACACATACACACATATACACACACACATGGTAGCCCCATATGCCGTAAATAAAATAGACATAGGTCAGTGAGACCTCTCTGCAGATCGTGGCTCAGTCTCTCAGATGAATCCCCAACAGCAGTCAGACATAATCAGAAGACATCAAATCTGCTGAGCTCACAGTAGCCTTTTAGACTTTTTTGCAATGGCAGATACCTCCCACTTTCTTCCCTATGTACAAAATAGTGGCATGCTAAGTCACTGTATAATCACCTACAATCAATCTAAATAATGTTATTTGATTCGTGTTTATTACCCAAAACATAAAAGATTCCCATAGGATAGTCTGTGACTCATCAGAACTCTCCCCTCCAAACATCTCTGTTCTAATTCCAATAAAGTGTGTATTCAATGCTCCATCCTCTGTGTCTTCTCCTGGCCTTGCAGACAGTGTGATGTGGTGCTCCTGGGTGACAGCCCCTGTCAGGCTAATTTAATGAGATATGATAATCAGAGATTGATCACTGACGAGGCCCAAACATAATGAGGACATTATCCTGCTGAATAGGAACCCTGCTGGGTCACACAGATCAATGCATCCACACCATGAAAGTTAGATGTGGAGGTCTATTTGATGGTCAGACACCAGAGAGAGAGAGAGAGGAGAGAGAGAGGGTGAGAGAGAGAGAGAGAGAGAGAGAGAAAGAGAGAGAGAGGAGAGAGAGAGGGTGAGAGAGAGAGAGAGAGAGAGAGAGAGAGAGAGAGAGAGAGAGAGATGGGAGATGGGAGTGTTAGGCCCTTGTTTGATCTGCTGTAGAGGATAATGTAAGTGTTAGGCCCTTGTTTAATCTGCTATAGAGGATAATGTAAGTGTTAGGCCCTTGTTTGATCTGCTATAGAGGATAATGTAAGTGTCTGACATTTTGAATCTAAATCATTGGTGCAAATCATTCCATTTGAATACTGTCACCTCTGACAATGTAAACAAATAAATTAGATCATGTTTTTTCTAGTTCTTTAAAGGCCACATGTGTTGTTCCTGAGAGTGTTGACTGTGTCTCAACAGGCATTAAGTCAAATTATAACACCTCTCACATAGCCCTGATGCTAGGCAAGCACCTAGGACAATGGATGAGCTATTGATGAGTGTGCTTGTGAATGTCCTGTTTGTTGGAGACTAAGTAGCTATGCAGAGGTCATGCCTAGAGTGTTGACAGTTCAAATACAAATGGGGAATTTGATCAATGATTATTTTCCATAAGGACTTGTAGAATTGTAGAATGCCATATTAGAACAACTACAGACGTCAAAGGAACCCACAATCACTTTTAAATGTACCTTGCCCCCACCCCCCTCTTCATTTTTGCTTAACATTTCACATATGTATATTCTTAGGCCTAGATTCAATCAGATCAAGCGTTAACCGGCGATAGCCGACACCAGAATAGCTGATGTTCTGATGATGTCGGAGGTTTTAACTGCGTTAGAGCTGTCAAATTGGTGAGCAGCTGCTCTTGATCATTGTGGTGAAGCCACACCCCGTCCCACTCGAATGACAAGTTCAGAATGAGAAAGTGTAGGCTATATAGAAATAATGATGCTCAAATTCAAAATAATTGACTAAATAATGAGAATTTCTATCATCCTAATCGATGTGTAGATTACATCTCACATTCCAGTGTTTGAACTAGAGGCTACAAGTGAAGACAGACACATCACATATTGAAGATATTGGAAGAACATTCCACATTAACTTTTTGTCAGCCAACAAGATAGTAAGCCTAACGAACAGGCAAAAGCACTAGCCTATGTTAATCTACTATCCCCCAAAGTACAAAAGTCGATTTATTCTAATCTGTGCGAGAAATAAATATTCCAAACATGGTCTGGGATAGAAGTGGGATGCGATAGACCCCAAATTAATACAACTACTAGCATCAAAAAAACGTATTTTACGCAATGTGTCTGACGCAACAGATCAGAACGTTTAGCTCAAAATATTGATAAACTATTAGGCTATTTCTTAACATTATCAGCGCAGCAACGCGCACACGGCACTAGGCTGTAAGCGTGAATGTTCCATTAACAGAAAAACACTATTATCAAAAGTGACCGCAAATGCAATTATGCATGTACTGCATTTATTATAAAGGTGCATTTATATGGTGAAAATTATCTTCCCCGAACTTGAAACTCAGACGCTGCTTATGTATGCCAGTTAGGCTATACACCCCTTGTAAAGAGGATTAATGTGCTTAATTTTAAGAAGTTTTTTGGCCACTTTAGTTGTGATGCAAACCTTATTAAAAGATATAGACCTATGGGCTAGGCTACATGAGGTGTGCGACTATGATCCTATTTGATTTAGAATGGACCATTATCATGCACCTGTATCAAAACAGGGGCAGCGGAACAAATACATTTCATCTTTGCACTTAAATAGTGAATAGGGGATGCTTTTCCCTGTGGTTTATTTTCATGCCAGCCAGGTAGGCTATACTCCTGTTGTAAATATAAGCAATGTGCTTAACATTAGGAAAGTTTATGAATAAATATAGTAGGCCTAGCCTATAGAAAGCTGATGGGATCCTCTTCTTTTTAGTAGGGGCTATCACATCACTTGGCATAAGCTGTTTCATTACTGTCAGTGATCAGGCCTACCACCGTTGTGTTGTCGGCAAACTTAATGATGGAGTCGTGCTTGGCCACACAGTCATGGGTGAACAGGGAGTACAGGAGGGGCCTAAGCATACACCCCTGACGGGCCCCTGTGTTGAGGATCAGCTTGGCAGCCTAGCCTACCCTTACCACCTAGGGGTGGCCCGTCAGGAAGTCCAGGATCCAATTGCAGAGGGAGGTGTTTAGTCCCAGGGTCCTTAGCTTAGAGATGAGCTTTGAGGGCGCTATGGTGCTGAACGCTGAGCTGTAGTCAATGAACAGCATTCTCATGTAGGTGTTCCTTTTGTCCAGGTGGAAAAGGGCAGTATTGAGTGCAATAGAGATTTTGAGATCTGTGGATCTGTTGGTGCGGTATGCAAATTGACACTAAGAATAGGGTTACCCTCTTAGTGAAGACAGCTTCCCTATTCACCAACAAATTCTCACAAGGCACCTGGACCTGCGTCCCCTGTACCGGTGTCTTCTCTTCATGCAATTTACGGGGATTTGGGTCTGGTCGAGTATCTGGTGTATATACTTAGCGTCCAACTCGTTAAAGAAAGAATCTTCATCCAATTCGAGGTGAGTAATCGCTGTTCTGATATCCAGAAGCTATTTTCGGTCATAACAGACGGTGGCAGAAACATAACGTGCAAAATAAGTTACAAATAACGTGAAAAAACACAAAATAGCACAATTGGTTAGGAGCCCTTAAAACGGCAGCCATCTCCTCTGGCACGTATTTAACAGCTCTAGCAGTTCCACCTCCAACACCGCCAATCCAAAACATCCTCTATGCGGATGTCGGCTAAAGCGGATCTTGTTGAATATAACACTTAGTACTGTACTACTCTCTCCTCTCTCGTTGCTATTAAACACAGTCACAGTGTAGGAGAGGTTGAACAAATGCTGTTATCGATCAATAATGACAAGCCTCCTTTCATTGACAACTTAAATAGAAAGCTACTGAGGATGGTAGCTGACTATATTGCCACTCCTATCTGTCATATCTTTAATCTGAGTCTAGAGGAAAGTGTTTGTCCTCAGGCCTACAGGGAAGCAAAGTCATTCCGCTAACCAAGAGTGGTAAAGATGCCTTTCCTGGGTCTAACAGCAGACATATCAGCTTGCTGCCAGCTCTTAGCAAACTATTGGAATAAATTGTGTTTGACCAAGTACAATGCTATTTCTCTGTAAACAGACTTTCAGAATGCTTATAGAGAATGGGACTCAACATGTACTGCACTGACAGAAATGACTGATTATTGGTTGAAATAAATTGGTAATAAGAAGATTGTGGGAGCTGTACTTTTTAGTGCAGCCTTTGATATTACTGACCATAACCTGTTGTTGAGAAACGTTTGTTTTATGGCTTGTCAACTGCCATGTTGTGGATTCAGAGCTATCCATTTAATAGAAGGATTTTCTTTAATGGGAGCTTCTCTAACGTCAAACATGTAAAGTGTGGTGTACCACAGGCCAGCTCTATAGGCCCTCTACTCATTTCTATTTTTACCAATGACCTGCCACTGGCATTAAACAAAGCTTTTGTGTCCATGTATACTGATGATTCAACCATAAACGTGTCAGCAACCACAGCTAATGAAGTCACTAAAACCCTTAACAAGGAATGGAATGGGTGGCAAGTAATAAACTGGTCCTGAACATCTCTAAAACTAAGAGCATTGCATTTGGTACAAATCATTCACTAAGTTCTAGACCTCAGCTGAATCTGGTAATGAATGGTGTGGCTGTTGAACAAGTTGAGGAGATTAATGTACTTGGCGTTACCTTTGATTGTAAACTGTCATGGTCAAAACATATAGATTCAATGGTTATAAAGATGGGGAGAGGTCTGTCCGTAATGAAGAGATCCTCTGCTTTTTTTGACACCACACTCCAAAAAGCAAGTCCTGCAGGTTCTAGTTTTGTTTTGACTTGATTATTGTCCAGTCATGTGGGCAAGTGCTGTAAAGAAAGACATGGTTAAGCTGCAGCTGGCCCAGAACAGAGTGACACGTCTTGCTCTTCATTGTAATCAGATGGCTAATATTAATACTATGAATGACAGACTCTCTTGGCTAAGATTTGAGGACAGACTGACTGCATCACTTCTTCCTTTTCTAAGAAACAATAATGTGTTGAACATTTTTAATTGTTTGCATGGTCAACTTACACACAGCTCTGACACACACACTTATCCCACTAGACATGCCACCAGGGGTATTTTTACGTTCCCCAAATCCAGAACAAATTCAAGAAAGTGTACAGTATTATATAGAGCCATTGTTGCATGGAACTCTCTTACATCGCAAATTTCTCAAATGAACAGCAAACATGCTGTAGTAAAAAAACAGATAAAGCAACATCTCACGGCACAATGCCGCTCTCCTCTTTTACCGAGATATTTTGTGTGTATGTATTGATATGTAGGCTATGTGTGCCGTTTTCAAATGTATGTATAGTTCTGTCCTTGACCTGTTCTTGTCTATTAATGTCCAGTATTATGTAACGTTTCATGTTTTGTGTGGACCCCAGGAAGAGAAGGTGCTGCTTTCACAACAGCTAATGGGCATGCAAATAAAACACCGAAATGCCCTTTTTGAATGTGCTTATAAAGTCACTCCACCCCCATTAATTGTCAGACGAACTGAAGAGCTTTAATGATAAATACTATTCCTCATGCTGGCTTGAATCACTGAGCAATGGATCCCCCCTCTGCCTTCCAAAGCTATTTGGCCTCAATTTGTAGTAAAAAAGACCAGAAGAAGAGGAAAAAGCCACTGCCAGTTGCAGTTTGTGTTTAGCATTTTTTTCTGCTCTCCCTGTGTCAGAGTGACTGATTTTTAATCTAATAAACATTGTCTGGGCTGGGTGACCAGAACAAAGCGCAGGGAAAACCTATCATCTATCAGATCACTCTTGTAAAAAAAGGCAAATTCTTTCATAGGAACGGGAGGGTATTGGGTTTCATGGGCAGATCGTAAAATGACTGAAAAGTAAAACCCCTTTATGTCAGATGACATCATAACCTTCAGAGATGGAAGGAATTGAAGCGTAGGCTTCAAAGGGAGAAATGTTCTGCCTCCATTTTACAGAAGATACACTCCTCATCTGACACTGACAAGAAACCAATAACGCTGTTGAACTAAGCAATCAGACATGTTCACAGTACATGTCATGGTAGGTACAGCGCAGGAAGGATTTGTTCACTGTGTCTGTTGGATGTGTTTCATCGTTTGGTTTGAGACAGATATTTGATTGAGAAAGACTGTTTCTGACCATTATTTTCAGGATTCTATTCCGCAATTCAAAACATTCCATGAACATTCTAACGAGCATCCCATAGTGACGTCATCAATAAGACCCAATTTGAATTTTCAACAGATGACACAATGTCTAAGCCTCAAATTGGTGGATAATGAAGACCTTGAGACAGCATGTGATGACATCCACAGTTTAAATGTTTCCCCTGATACGAGCCCTTAGCCTTGCCCACTGGTTTATCATCAAGCACTAGTCTTCAGGAGATCACACCACAGACACTGTTTATTCATGCTACTGTCCTCACTACCAGCCAGTCAAATCACTCTGCCATGTTTGACACAAATCATATACTGTTGGAACCATCTCTAGAGGTAATAATGTCAGGGAGTGTGGGTGTGTGTCCCCCAGCAAACACATGATTTCCCCTGTGTTCTACATAAAATCCATTTTATACTCTCCCAGATATGCGTTTACAAATGAGAAGCACATTGTCTATGGGGAGGGCACAGCACAGCCACTAATAAAAAGCCTTGGTTTGAGGTGGCCCCGTCCAACCCTAGTGTGATGAGAAACAGATATTTGTGTGTGTGTGTGTGTTGTAATGTATTGAGACTGATGTCATGTTTCAGAGTAGGACCTAATATATGGTAGACCCGTGGCAGAAAGGACAAAGGTGGCAATAGAAAACTGCTTAAGAAAGCACTAATTATATTGATTATTTTCTTGGGGTCATGGTTAGGGTTATGATCAAGGGTGAGTGCATAAAATCACATTTGTTATTAGACAGAATATATTCTTTGTAGCATGATCAGGTAGTGAAGACTTACACAAGCCAAACATTCAGCATCTCTCCGTCCTTTTCAAGGTGATTCCACTGGCAGTGTTCTATCCTGAAGTTCTACACTTCTAGAATCAGAATGTTCAGATCTGTGTATTCTAAATGCCAGCAGAAAAGGCTACTCTTCCACATCTGTAATGTATACATGTTTCTACAACAGCCATTGCAGCACAAGGAAACACACCAAGACTGTCGTCATTAACAAGAGAAAAAAATAACATTTTTTTTCATTCTATTTTTTCCTTATCTCTCCCTTATTTAAAGATATGACACATGGGGGTGTGAGGTATTGTGGTGCCTGGGGTAAGAGCTACGTGAGATGGACCGCTGCATTTCCCCATCAATTAAATTATAGTTTATTGTTTAGCTGAGCCACCGCAGGCAACACACACAGGCCTACACGTTGACAATTATGAAGCATTATATTCCTACTGTCACTGCCTAGTACAGTACTCACCCCCCACCCCACCACCAGCACCCACCACCACCAGCATTCACCACCACCAGCCACCACCACCACCAGCCTCCACCACCAACCTCCACCAACACCGGCCCCCCACCAGCCTCCACCAGCCTCCACCACCACCTCTCTGAGTCTGTTTCCTCTAAAGGTTTCTTCCTTCTAAGAACTTTTCTGATGCTTGCTCTTTGACTGTCTAACCCGGGATAATGTAATACTGTAAAGCACTTATACAAATGTTGTTGTATAAAGGGACGTACGAATACAATTTAACTGACTGGAAATATAATTGATTAATTTATAGCCAGACAGAGAAACACAATCATCACTCCATCCACCATGTCTCCTCTCCAACCAGACTGTGAACCGTGCTCATGCAGCAGCCATTGCTATTCCAGGCCCCAGTAACGATGTTAGCGTCCTCAGATCGCCATTAGCAGCTAGCTAGCATTAGCCTGTTTATTATGCTCTAGCTTGATGTTTTCTCAGAATGAGATTTGTGGTAGGAAATAGAGTTTAATGTCCTGATGAGTCTGCTGTAGATCAGTGTGTGTGTGTGTGTGTCCGTTATATTAGTGTGTTTGACAAAAAGGCCTTTAAGTCACCTTTGGTCAGTTTTAGGGAGTATTAGAAGTAACCCAATCCCAGCGCTGATGATTCATTTAGCATGGCTGAAAGCTGCAACGCTAAGCTAGCTTGCAACCTAAAGCTTTGTTGTGCAGGAGAAAATAATAGAATAGATTAGGGCCGAGCTAGAACTCAACACCAATCAGAGAGCTCACTGATATACGGTGTCGATTTCTCTCCTAGACTGCAGATCTATCTGAAGTACATCTGTGCCAGACCAAGGCCTTGTTCAATAAAGTCTCCAAATTATACATTCATCACAGAAAATCGATTCTTCAATATATATATACATATACATATAGCTCCCGAGTGGCATAGTGGTCTAAGTATCTTCATCGCAGTGCTAGAGGTGTCACTACAGACCCTGGTTCGATCCCTGGCTGTATCACAACCAACCGTGATCGGGAGTCCAATAGGGCGTCGTCCGGATTAGGGGTTTGGACGGGGTAGGCCGTCATTATAAAATAAGAATTTGATCTTCACTGATTTTCCTTGTTACATGAAGGTTAAATAATTATACATTAAACAAATCCCAGTTGAGGTGAAAAATGCCTCCAGTGTCTCTCCTAGCACAGTGTCTGTCTCTGGCTCTTTGCCAAAACCAGTGTCTCAGTGTGTGTCTCAGTGTGTGTCTCAGTGTGTGTCTCAGTGTGTGTCTCAGTGTGTGTCTCAGTGTG
>QNTS01003745.1:44156-53102 GCA_003317085.1 Hucho hucho | reverse complement strand
GGAACAGGAATCTGGGAGCGTGGAACAGGAATCTGGGAGCGTGGAACAGGGACTGGACGTGTTGAAACCTCCACCCGGACTGGGGACCTGATACGGAGAGCCGACACCATACCTCCAGCTAGCTCACTAACCCTGGCCTCACGGGTGAGTGGAGCTGGAATCTCTCGGACTGGGCTGTGGATTCGCACCGGAGATTCTGCCCGTAGGACCACAGGATATCTAGGTCCCAACAGGCGCACTGGAGACCTTGCGCGCAGAGCTGGCACCACTCTACCAGGTAGCACACTGACCTCGGCCCGACCAATGAGTGGCGCTGGGATCTCTCGCACTGGGCTGTGGACACGTACCGGAGACACCGCACGCAGAACCGGGGCAGGATATCCGGGTCCCAGGAGGCGCACTGGAGACTTAGCGCGCAGAGCTGGCACCACTCTTCCTGGCTGAACACTCAGTTTCGCCCGACTGATGAGTGGAGCGGGAATCTCTCGCACCGGCCTCTGAATCCGTATAGGGGAAACCGTGCGCAACACTGCATAGCACGGTGTCCCTTCGGTGCGACGCTCTCCCCAACGCTCTCTCCACAACGCACGAGGAGTTGGCTCAGGAGTCCTTCCTGAACCGGCCAACCTCCTCGTGTGCCCCTCCCCAAAAGTTTTTTGGGGCTGCCCTTCGGGCTTCCTAGCCCGGCGAGGTCTAGCAAACTTGCCTCTTACAGGATCCCATGCTCCCATCAGGTCCTCACACCTGCGCCGCTCAGCCGCCGCTGCTTCCAGTTCCTCTCTTGGAAGGCGATATTCTCCGGGCTGGTCCCAATCTCCCCCATTGAACAGCTACTCCTCCCAAGACCTAAGCTCCCGGGTCTCTCGCTGCTTGGTCTTTTTGTGGTGGGTTATTCTGTCACGATTCTCTTCCCTCGGGATTGACCAAGACGCAGCGATGTAACCGGAATACATATTTATTGAAGGACGGGACAGAAACAAAACAATAAACGAAGAACAAGACGTGAGCCCTAACGCTAAATCCTAAACTGAAAACAGAAATCTAAACCTAAACACGAATGGCGAAAGCTAACTAAACACGAAAGGAGAAACCTAACTAGACATGACTGGCAAAACCTAACTAGACACGAAAGACAAGAACCCGACTGAACATGATAAGCATAACAAACAATAACCCACAAAACTAAAGTGCAACTCCCAAACATATATATGGTTCCCAATTAGAGGTAACGAGACTCAGCTGCCTCTAATTTGGAACCATTATCCCAACATAGAAATAGACACCCTAGAACACACAAACCCTAAACCAAAACGAAACCAAAACGCTCCAGCCTGTCATCTCAGGCCTGGGCGTTACAGTTGTAGTCAAATATTATATCTGTTTGGGCTTCTTGTGGTCAATTTGCAGTCTACAAATTATTCCGGCCACCCAACCATTGGCTCAAGAAAAATGTTACAATATGTTTCTTTACATGATGTTCCTTTACAATATGTTCCCTTACATTACTGTATGTTAATTTACAATATGTTCCTTTACACTATGTTCCATTACAATATGTTCTCTTACATTATGTTCTCTTACATTATGTTCCTTTACAATATGTTCCTTTACAATATGTTCCTTTACCTTATGTTCCTTTACAATATGTTCCTTTACAATACATTCATTTACAATATGTTCCTTTACACTATGTTCATTCACACTATGTTCCTTTACACTATGTTCCTTCACACTATGTTCCTTTACAATATGTTATCTTACATTATGTTCCTTTACAATATGTTCTCTTACATTATGTTCTTTCACAATATGTTATTTTACAATATGTTCCTTCACACTATGTTCTCTTACATTATGTTCCTTTACAATATGTTCCTTTACAATATGTTCCTTTAGACTGTGTTCCTTTACATGATGGACATTTGTCCTTGCACAAAGACATATATTGTACAATACTGTACAGGTTATTGAGGCAAGCCAAAGTATTATTTTATTTCAATGCTTCACCATTTTGAAGCTTTTGAAAAAATATAGGAGTCATGATTGTTAACTCCTAAGTCAATACACTGCATTCAATGTACAAAACGTTTGTGTCAACCCTGTCATACATTTTAAATGCATCAGCTTATTTTCAATTCACAGGTATTCTACCACAAAGTTTAGATATGTACAATACTGTATGCAGAGTCAGGTATATAAATGCAATGTACAACCCATACAGAAGCTTGAAGAACAAAAGCAGATGAAAGCATAATTTAGAGAAAAATAATCCTGCAGGGTGGAAGATTTGAATATCTGAAAAAATGCTTAGAATCACCGGAAGCTGTGTTTGTATACAATGCAGTACCATACCTACACTGTATCGTGTTGCAGCCTCATTCTAAAATTGATCAAATTGTTTTTTTCCCTCATCAATCTACACAAAATACCCCATAATGACAAAGCAAAAACATGTTTTTAGAAATGTTTGCAAATGTTTTAAAATCTGAAATATCAGATATACAAAAGTATTAAGACCCTTTACTCAGTACTTTGTTAAAGCACCTTACAGCCTCGTGTCTTTTTGGGTATGACAATACAAGCTTAGCACACCTGAATTTGGGGAGATTCTCCCATTATCTCTGCAGATCCTCTCAAGCTCTGTCAGGTTGGATGGGGAGAGTCGCTGCACAGCTATTTTCTGGTCTCTCCAGAGATGTTCGATCTGGTTCAAGTCCAGGCTCTGGCTGGGCCACTCAAGGACATTCAGAGACTTGTCCCGAAACCACTCCTGTGTTGACTTAGCTGTGTGCCTAGGGTCGTTGTCCTGTTGGAAGGTGAACCCGGTCTGAGGTCCTGAGCACTCTGGAGGAGGTTTTCATCAAGGATCTCTCTGTACTTTGCTCCGTACATCTTTCCCTCAATCTCTGTCCCTGCCGCTAAAAATTCCCACAGCATGATGCTGCCACCACCATGCTTCACCGTAGGGATGGTGCCTGGTTTCCTCCAGACGTGATGCTTGGCATTCAGACCAAAGAGTTCAATCGGTTTCATCAGACCAGAGAATCTTGTTTCTGATGGTCTGAGAGTCCTTTAGGTGCCTTTTGGCAAACTCCAAGCGGGCTGTCGTGCTGTTTACTGAGGAGTGGCTTCCGTCTGGCCAATCTACCATAAAAGTCTGATTGGTGGAGTGGTGCAGAGATGGTTGTCTTTCTGGAAGTTTCTCCCATCTCCACAGAGGAACTTTGGCCAAGGCCCTTCTCCCCCAATTGCTCAGTTTGGCCGGGCGGCCAGCTCTAAGAAGAGTCTCGGTGGTTCCAAACTTCTTACGGTTAAGAATAATGGAGGCCACTGTGTTCTTGGGGACCTTCAATGCTGCATACATTTTTTGGTACCCTTCCCCAGATCTGTGCCTTGACACAATCCTGTCTCAGACCTCTATGGACAATTCCTTCAACCTTGATTTTTGGTCTGACATGCACTGTCAACTGTGGGACCTTATATAGACAGGTGTGTGCCTTTCCAAATCATGTCCAATCAATTGAATTTACACCAGGTGGACTCCAATAAAGTTGTAGAAGCAACTCAAGGAGGATCAATGGAAACAGTATGCACCTGAGCTCAATTGTCAGTCTCATATCAAAGGTTCTGTATACTTATGTAAATAAGGTATTTCTGTTTTTTTATTTTAATAAATCTGCAAACATTTCTAAAAACCTATTTTTGCTTTGTCATTATGGGGTATTTGGTGTCGATTGATTAAGATTTTTATTTATTTAATCCATTTAAGAATGAGACTCTAACAAAACGTGAAAAAAGATAATGGGTCTGAATGCTTTCCAAATGCACTCTACGCAGGCTACGTGCTGTCTACAGCGCATGTCGTGTGAATTTGTATGTGGATTGTAATAAATTGAAATATTTGCAGTGGGTAGATGTATTATCAGTTTTTTTATTATATATTGAAGCAAGCAATAGGCCGAATACATTATTTTTGTTACCTTGGTGAATGTGTGGTCTTGCGGTTACAGCCACTGACACCAGCACACATATACCAGAGATGGCATGGGTTCGAATCTGGCCCACTGCCCTTTGACTCATGGATGAACGTCTATTTTTGAGGCATTAATCCCACATAGTTACTGGGTTGAAACAGAAACAACTCAAAGGGTAACAGTTTAGGCATTGATTCCGAGTGGATAAGGTTAGGGGAAGGCTTAAAACAAACAAATTTAAAATGAAGCGGATTTGTATCATCAGTATTCATAGTATTCGTAGTGATTGCTAGAGCATTATGAATTGCCATAGTGCATTGGTCTAAGCAACACCCTCCAGCGCTGAGCCTCTAGTCACCAGCTTGATCCTACATTAGACACACAAGTTAAATACATTTATTTACCCTACTACCACTACCCTACTACTACTACCACTACCCTACTACTACTACAACCACTATCATTAACCTAATACCACTACCCTACTACTACTACCACTACTACATTATTAAACTAATACCATTACCCTACTACTACTACTACTACTACTACTAAATCATTAAACTACTTCCATTACCCTACTACTGCTACTACTACAATCATTAAACTACTACTGTTACTTTACTACTACTACTACTACTACCAGCATTATCCTACTACTACTACTACCATCATTAACCTAATATCATTACCCTACTACTACTACATCATTAACCTAATACCATTACCCTACTACTACAACCACTATCATTAACCTAATACCACTACCCTACTACTACTACCACTACTACATCATTAAACTAATACCATTACCCTACTACTACTACTACTACTACATCATTAAACTACTTCCATTACCCTACTACTGCTAATACAACAAACATTAAACTACTACTGTTACTTTACTACTACTACTACTACTACTACTACCAGCATTATCCTACTACTACTACTACCATCATTAACCTAATAGCATTACCCTACTACTACTACTACTACTACATCAAACTAATACCATTACCCTACTACTACTACTACTACTACTACTACTACTACTACTACATCATTAAACTACTTCCATTACCCTACTACTGCTACTACAACAATCATTAAACTACTACTGTTACTTTACTACTACTACTACTACCAGCATTATCCTACTACTACTACTACCATCATTAACCTAATAGCATTACCCTACTACTACTACTACTACTAAATCATTAAATTACTTCCATTACCCTACTACTGCTACTACTACAATCATTAAACTACTACTGTTACTTTACTACTACTACTACCAGCATTATCCTACTACTACTACTACCATCATTAACCTAATACCACTACCCTACTACTACTACTACATCATTAAACTACTTCCATTACCCTACTACTGCTACTACTACAATCATTAAACTACTACTGTTACTTTACTACTACTACTACTACTGCTACCAGCATTATCCTACTACTACTACTACCATCATTAACCTAATATCATTACCCTACTACTACTACTACTACATCATTAAACTACTACCATTACCCTACTACTGCTACTACTACAATCATTAAACCACTACTGTTACTTTACTACTACTACTACTACTGCTCCCATCATTAACCTAAAATCACTACCCTACTACTACTACTACTACTACCAGCAATATCCTACTACTACTACTAATACTACTACTACCATCATTAACCTAATACCATTACCCTACTAATACTACCACTACCATCATTAACCAATTACCATTACCCTACTAATATTACCACTACCATCATTAACCAATTACCATTACCCTACTACTACTACAATCATTAAACTACTACTGTTACTTCACTCCTAATACTACTGCTACCATCATTAACCTATTACCATTACCTTGCTACTACTACAATCATTAAACTACTACTGTTACTTTACTCCAAATACTACTGCTACCATCATTAATCTATTACCACTACCCTACAACTACTACTACAACTACTATCAATAACCTACTACCACTACCTCACTACTACTACTACTACTACCATTATTAAATTACTACCGTCACCCTACTACTACTACTACCCTACTACTACTAGTACTACTACTACTACTACTACCATCATTAACCTACTACCACTAACCCACTACTACTACTACTACTACCATTATTAAACTACTACAGTTACCCTACTACTACTACTACTACCACTACTACTATCATCATTAAACAACTACTACTACCCTTCTACTACTGCTAGTACTACTACTACTACTACTACTACTACTACTACCACTACCCTACTACTACTACTACAATCATTAAACTACTACTGTACCTTTACTCCTAATACTACTGCTACCATCATTAACCTATTACCATTACCCTACTACTACTACAATCATTAAACTACTACTGTTACTTTACTCCTAATACTACTGCTACCATCATTAACCTATTACCATTACCATACTACTACTACTACAATCATTAAACTACTACTGTTACTTTACTCCAAATACTACTGCTATCATCATTAATCTATTACCACTACCCTACAACTACTACTACAACTACTATCAATAACCTACTACCACTACCTCACTACTACTACTACTACTACCATTATTAAATTACTACCGTCACCCTACTACTACTACTACCACTACTACTACCATCATTAAACTACTACTACTACCCTACTACTACTAGTACTACTACTACTACTACTACCATCATTAACCTACTACCACTAACCCACTACTACTACTACTACTACTACTACTACCATTATTAAACTACTACAGTTACCCTACTACTACTACCCTACTACTACTAGTACTACTACTACTACTACCATCATTAACCTAATAGCATTACCCTACTACTACTACTACTACTACCATTATTAAACTACTACAGTTACCCTACTACTACTACTACTACCACTACTACTATCATCATTAAACAACTACTACTACCCTACTACTACTGCTAGTACTACTACTACTACTACTACTACTACTACTACTACTACTACTACTACTACTACTACTACCACTACCCTACTACTACTACTACTACTACTACTATCATTAACCTACTACCACTAGCCAACTATTACTACTACTACCATCATTAACCTACTACGACTACCCCACTACTACTACTACTACTACTACTACTACTACTACCATCATTAACCTACTACCACTACCCCACTACTACTACTACTACTACTACTACTACTACTACTACTACTACTACCATCATCAACCTACTACCACTACCACTACCATCACTAACCTACTACCACTACCCGACTACTACTACTACTACTAATACTACTACTACTAATACTACTACTACTACCACTACCCCACTACTACTACTACTACTACTATCATCATTGAACTCTCTTCCTCTCTCTCTTCTTCTGACTCTCTCACTCTCTCTCTCTCTCTCTCTATTCTCTCTCTCATAATAACATACTAAGAAGCACGCATAACCACAGCCATCTACACCCTTCTAACCTCCAGACACCAGGTACTAGCTACTATCTCTCTCTCTCTCTATTTCTCTCTCTCTCTCTCTCTCGCTCTCTCTCTCTCATAATAACAGCCATCTACACCCTCCTAACCTCCAGACACCAGGTACTAGCTACTATCTCTCTTTCCCCCTCTCTCTCTCTCTCGTAATAACAGCCATCTACACCCTCCTAACCTCCAGACACCAGGTACTAGCTACTATCTCTCCTCCTCTTTAAACCCTGTCTTATCTACTTTACTGATCTGATTGGCGTATTGAATGTTGCGTATCGATGACTGGAGTTTCCGTTAAATGCATTCATGTAAATTAACATCAGTAATGTAAAAGACCACGAATACTCAATTCAATTCAATTAAAGTGACTGTATTGGCATGGGAAACGTGTTAACATTGCAAAAGCATGTGAAAGCTCTCTCACTCTCTCTCATAATAACAGCCATCTACACCCTTCTAACCTCCAGACACCAGGTACTAGCTACTATCTCTCCCCCCCCTCTCTCTCTCTCTCTCTCTCATAATAACAGCCATCTACACCCTCCTAACCTCCAGACACCAGGTACTAGCTACTATCTCTCTTCCCCCCTCTCTCTCTCTCTCTCTCTCTCTCGTAATAACAGCCATCTACACCCTCCTAACCTCCAGACACCAGGTACAAGCTACTATCTCTCCTCCTCTTTAAACCCTATGTCTTATCTACTTTACTGATCTGATTGACATATTGAATGTTGCGTATCGATGACTGGAGGTTCCGGTAAATGCAATTATGTAAATTAACATCAGTCATGTAAAAGACCACGAATACTCAATTCAATTCAATTAAAGTGGCTGTACTGGCATGGGAAACATGTTTACATTGCAAAAGCATGTGAAATGGATAAACAAAAGTGAAATCAACAATAAAAAGTAAATAGTAAATATTAGTCACACAAGTTCCAATAGAATAAAGACATTCCAAATGTCATATTATGTCTATATATTGTGTTGTTCTCGCTAATTACCTGAATAAAAGGTTTGTCTATCTCTCTCTTTCCATCTTTCCTACTCTCTCTTTCTTCTCTCTCTCTCCCTCTCTGTCTTCTTCTGACTCTCTCTGACTCTCTCTGTCTTATTCTGACTCTTTCTGACTCTCTCTCTCTCTAACTCTCTCTCTCTCTCTCTCTCGCTCTCTCTCTCTCTCTCTCTCCCTCTCATAAAAACACCAAAAGCCATCTACATCCCTTTAACCTCTGTATCCTAAAATCTAACCCAACCCTCAGTCTAGATTCCTACACAGGCTGCATTTAAACATATTGTCATTGAAACGGTAGCTGACATATTGATTCCATAGGTTTGATTTTCTAGATAGGGATGGCTTCCTCTGAGAGTTGATTAAACCCTATTGGTATTGACGTGAGTGTGTGTGTCTGTGTGTGAGTGTGTGTC
>QNTS01003745.1:14975-37056 GCA_003317085.1 Hucho hucho | reverse complement strand
AAGGAACAAGATAAATAAATAAATACGGTAGGGGATGAGGTAGTTCGTTGGGCTATTTACAGGTGCAGGGGTCTGTGAGCTGCTCTGACAGCTGGTGCTTAAAGCTGGTGAGGGAGATAAGTGTCTCCAGTTTCAGAGATTTTTGTAGTTCGTTCCAGTCATTGGCAGCAGAGAACTGGAAGGAGAGTCGGCCAAAGGAGGAATTGGCTTTGGGGGTGACCAGTGAGATATACCTGCTGGAGCGCGTGCTACGGGTTGGTGCTGCTATGGTGACCAGCAAGCTGAGATAAGGCGGGACTTTACCTAGCAGGGACTTGTGGATGACCTGGAGCCAGTGGGTATGGCGACTAGTGTAAAGCGAGGGCCAGCCAACGAGAGCGTACAGGTCGCAGTGGTGGGTAGTATATGCGGCTTTGGTAACAAAACGGATGGCACTGGGATAGACTGCATCCAATTTGTTGAGTAGAGTATTGGAGGCTATTTTGTAAATGACATCACCGAAGTCGAGGATCGGTAGGATGGTCAGTTTTACGAGGGTATGTTTGGCAGCATGAGTGAAGGATGCTTTGCTGCGAAATAGGAAGCCAATTCTAGATTTAATTTTAGATTGGAGATGTTTGATGTGAGTCTGGAAGGAGAATTTACAGTCTAACCAGACACCTAGATATTTGTAGTTGTCCACATAATCTAAGACAGAACCGTCCAGAGTAGTGATGCTGGACGGCGGACAGGTGCGGGCAGCAATCAGTTGAAGAGCATGCATTTAGTTTTACTTGCATTTAAGAGCAGTTGGAGGCCATGGAAGGAGAGTTGTATGGCATTGAAGCTCGTCTGGAGGGTAGTTAACACAGTGTCCAAAGAGGGGCCAGAAGTATACAGAATGGTGTCGTCTGCGTAGAGGTGGATCAGAGACTCACCTGCAGCAAGAGCGACATCATTGATGTATACAGAGAAGAGAGTCGGCCCAAGAATTGAACCCGGTGGCACCCCCATAGAGACTGCCAGAGGCCCGGACAATAAGGCCCTCTGATTTGACACACTGAACTCTATCGGAGAAGTAGTTGGTGAACCATGCGAGGCAATCATTTGAGAAACCAAGGTTGTCGAGTCTGCCGATAAGGATGTGGTGATTGACAGAGTCGAAAGTCTTGGCCAGATCAATGAATACGGCTGCACAGTAATGTCTCTTATCGATGGTGGTTATGATGTTGTTTAGGACCTTGAGCGTGGCTGAGGTGCACCCATGACCAGCTCTGAAACCAGACTGCATAGCGGAGAAGGTACGGTGGGATTCGAAATGGTCGGTAATCTGTTTGTTAACTTGGCTTTCAAAGACCTTAGAAAGGCAGGGTAGGATAGATATAGGTCTATAGCAGTTTGGGATTAAAACACTGGAGTGATAGATGTGCAGAAGATGAAGTAGAGTAGAGATACTGGGGTGCAAGTAGAGATACTGGGGTGCAAAGGAGCAAAATAAATAAATAAATACAGTATGGGGATGAGGTAGTTGGATGGGCTATTTACAGATGGGGTATTTACAGATGGGCTATGTACAGGTGCAGTGATCTGTGAGCTGCTCTGACAGCTGGTGCTTAAAGTTAGTGAGGGAGATATGAGTCTCCAGCTTCAGTGATTTTTGCAGTTCATTCTAGTCATTGGCAGCAGAGAACTGGGATAAAAGGCGGCCAAAGGAGGAATTGGCTTTGGGGGTGACCAGTGAAATGTACCTGCTGGAGCGCGTGCTGCGGGTGGGTGCTGCTATGGTGACCAGTGAGCTGAGATAAGGCGGAGCTTTACCTAGCAAAGACTTGTAGATTTGTAGATGACCTTACGAGCATGAAGCGAGGGCCAGCCAAGAGAGCGTACAGGTCACAGTGGTGGGTAGTATATGGGGCTTTGGTGACAAACTGTGATAGACTGCATCCAATTTGTTGAGTGTTGGAGGCTGTACATGCATACATACATTGTGACTGTGTTTGTGTGTGTGTGTGTTTGTGTCAACCAGTGATTTTTCAAGTAGAAACAATTCAAATAGATTGGATGAGAGAGAGAGAGAAACGCAACAATATTTATTGTCTATCCACATTTGTGTGTGTGTATGTGTGCTACTAATATAACTACTTAGGGAGTGGTGGGGTGCCAAATTCAAAATCCAAAAGTTGAATTATTAAACATTCATCAATATACAAGTGTTGCATAGTCATCAAAAGCTCTGATTCTTGGCAATATCACAGCGCTGTCAGATTTCAAAAAGGCTTTACGGTGAAAGCACAACATTTGATTGTTTGAGGGTAGCACCTCATATTTTATGCATTAGCATGAATCCATAACCAAAGCGGGTCTCATAAAACGCATAAAATCGCTAATATAAAATCCCTTACCTTTCGAAGAACTTCTGCTGAGGGCTTCCCAAGTGTCCAACGAAGACATCCAATGGTTCTTTTGTTAGAAAAAGTCATTTATTATATCCATAAATCTCTGTTTGGTTGGCGCGTTATGTTCATAAAATACAGCGTCCACTCGCCCATTGAACCGTGAAGAGAACGCATTCAACCTATACCTATACACTTGTCCAAGAACAATCAAACATCATTGATAATGTATCCTTAGGAACACTTTTATGTATATTTACTATAATATTTCAACCGGATTATAAACTGGACGATAGGAAAGGAAAAAACCACAGCGCGCGCGAGCCCGTGAACGNCCAAAAGTTGAATTATTAAACATTCATCAATATACAAGTGTTGCATAGTCATCAAAAGCTCTGATTCTTGGCAATATCACAGCGCTGTCAGATTTCAAAAAGGCTTTACGGTGAAAGCACAACATTTGATTGTTTGAGGGTAGCACCTCTCATATTTTATGCATTAGCATGAATCCATAACCAAAGCGGGTCTCATAAAACGCATAAAATCGCTAATATAAAATCCCTTACCTTTCGAAGAACTTCTGCTGAGGGCTTCCCAAGTGTCCAACGAAGACATCCAATGGTTCTTTTGTTAGAAAAAGTCATTTATTATATCCATAAATCTCTGTTTGGTTGGCGCGTTATGTTCATAAAATACAGCGTCCACTCGCCCATTGAACCGTGAAGAGAACGCATTCAACCTATACCTATACACTTGTCCAAGAACAATCAAACATCATTGATAATGTATCCTTAGGAACACTTTTATGTATATTTACTATAATATTTCAACCGGATTATAAACTGGACGATAGGAAAGGAAAAAAACACACCCGTGAACGCGCATCCTCTTCTGTTTACATCCGATGTTCGAAATTCTTCTTCTATTACCATCCAGAGCAACCTAACATCACCAAACACTGTCTAGAGACTGTTGACATCCAGTGGAAGCAATAGGTACTGCAATCTTCCTCTCATATATATCTGTTTTCAATAGGGAGGGGTTCAAAATGAGGCAATGTGTCAAAAACACTTTTTCCAGGACAGAAATTCCTCGGGTTTTCGCCTGTTATATCAGTTATGTTATACTCACAGACAATATTTTAATACTCTTAGAAACTTCAGAGTGTTTCCTATCCAATAGTACTAATTATGTGCATATCCTAGTTTCTGGGCCTGAGTGGCTGTTACCTGCTGCTAATATAACAGTCTCATTTAGGCTGTTACCTGCTACTAATATAACTGTCTCAATGAGGCTGTTACCTTCTACTAATATAACAGTCTCATTCAGGCTGTTACCTGCTACTAATATACTTGTCTCAATGAGGCTCTTACCTGCTACTGATATAACTGTCTCAATGAGGCTGTTAACTGCTACTTATATATCTGTCTCAGTGAGGCTGTTACCTGCTACTAATATAACTGTCTCAATGAGGCTGTTACCTGCTACTAATATAGCAGTCTCAATGAGGCTGTTACCTGCTACTAATACAACAGTCTCAGTGAGGCTGTTACCTGCTACTAATATAACTGTCTCAATGAGGCTTTTACCTGCTACTAATATATCACTCTCAATGAGCTTGTTACCTGCTACTAATATAACTGTCTCAATGAGTCTGTTACCTGCTACTAATATATACGTCTCAATGAGGCTGTTCCCTGGTACTAATATATCACTCTCAATGAGGCTGTTACCTGCTACTAATATAACTGTCTCAATGAGGCTGTTACCTGCTACTAATATAACTGTCTCAATGAGGCTGTTCCCTGGTACTAATATATCACTCTCTATGAGGCTTTTACCTGCTACTAATATACTGTACATAAAACATAAAAACACAACTTTAATACAAATAGGTACCAAGTAATAACTGTACCAATATAGAAAACAAAATGCACATACAAACCAGGCAAACAAATACTTAGGGAAACCTATAAATTCACAGAATAACAAGCAAATAAATCCTATCCTCTACAGCCAGAGAATTACATGAATTGAATTTCAACTTGTACAACTAAGAAAGCAACTAAGAAAACAACTAAGAAAGCACCTAAGTTGAGAATTTCTCTATATCTCATTGCAGGTGTGTTTTAAAGTCAAACACGTTTGTTTTTGTTTTATTAGCTAGTTTTTGTATGCCCTGATTCAAAGAAAAGTATTTGTCCCTTTCCACTATCCAAGTGTGTGTGCGTGTGTGTGTGGTACCCTGAGGTCTACCCTCTAACAAACCAAGGGACGGCTAGGCAGACCTAGAGGCCAACCAATAGTATACTGCTTTCAAAGGAGACGTCATAAGCTTTTCTCCTTGATCCCTCTCTACCAAAAGCTAAACACATTAGAGATGTTCTCTGTTATGTGCTATTTAGCATATTTCATGTTTCATGTTTTAATTGTGGATTTTGTTTATGTTTCACAACCAAATACAAACATAATTCAATGATAAGAGTTGTTTTTGAGCTTGTGATTTTTTTAAATCAATGAAAGCTGGTACAGTACATCTGAAATAAAGAAGAATGTATTTCATTCATACCTCATATTCTAAACCTCATATTAAAAACCTTATATTCTATACCTCATATTCTAAATCTCATAATCTAAACCTCATATTCTAAGCCTAATATTCTATACCTGATATTCCAAAACATCATATTCTAAACCTCATATTCTAAACCTCATATTCTAAACCTGATATTCTAAACCTCATTTTCTATACATCATATTCTAAACCTTCATATTCTAAACCTCATATTCTAAACCTCATATTCTAAACCTCATATTCTAAACATCATATTCTAAACCTCATATTCTATACATCATATTCTAAACCTCATATTCTAAACCTCATATTCTATACCTGATATTCTAAACTTCATATTCTGTACATCATATTCTAAACCTCATATTCTAAACCTCATATTCTAAACCTCATATTCTAAACCTCATATTCTATACCTGATATTCTAAACTTCATATTCTGTACATCATATTCTAAACCTCATATTCTATGCCTGATATTCTAAACCTCATATTCTATACTTCATATTATACACATCATATTCTATACCTCATATTCCAAACCTAATATTCTATATCTGATATTCTAAACCTCATATGCTATAACTAATATTAAGCTTCACATTGACATTTACCTATAATACAGAGTGAATATAGCATATACATATAAATATTGTCTTCCCATCCAGACCTAATCAGTTCAGGGGTAGAGAGTCCAGTCTGTCTGTCTGACAGCTGTGATCCATCACTGCTTTCATTTATTCCTTCACTGAGGTTTAGTTTCATTTCATTTAGTCCCTCACTGAGGTGTCCACAGGACACCCACTGCCTGCTGACCCTCACACACACACACACGCACTCACATGCACACACGCACAGACGCACGAACACACGCACACCGACACACACACACACTACCATCTACCTCTATATGCCATCAGGCTTTCTGTCCTACCTCTCTGTCCTCTGTAGCTCAACGCCTCATCTCTACCCGCACCATCTGTCATTTAAGGCAATTAAATAGTTCCTCAATAAAAATACCCAACTTAGCCACAGACAGACAGACAGAGAGACAGCGATAGAGAGCAGTCATCCACTCAGCCATTTCACAGCAGATCCTATTAGCTGGAGTTGTAGAAAAGGCGGTCTGAATACGTAAAATGGAGGGCTTTATTGAGGAGCTGGAAGGTATTAGAGAGCAGATTACTCCTGGCTTATTTCTCCATCCTAGGAAATTACATTCCTCTCTTGAGCACCCGCGTTCTGAGTCACCACAGAAATCACCTGACTGACTCTCTTGTCTCTTGTTTTTTACCTTGTGGAAATGGTTGTTGTTGATGTGTGTTTTTCATGATTTATCTTTATATGAAGATCTTGTATAACACATATTTTATTGACAACACAAAATGAAACCACTGTACTTTTTATCGACTGTATCAGTTGTGTAAAGTACTTAAGTACAAATACTTGAAAGTACTAGTGTCACGTCTACTCCTGCTCCAGTTTACTAACCACCGGCCCTGGCTACCCATCATTACGCACACCTGAGCTTCATCATCAGGCACACCTGGACTCTATCACCTTCCTAATTACTGCCCAAAGATATAGCCCTCTGTTGTTATTACCCATCAGGCGTTATTGACTCTGTTTCCACAGAACTACATTAGAACTACTTAAGTCGTTTTTGGGGGTATCTGTACTTTACTCTACTATTTATATTTTTGACTACTTTTACTTTTACATCACTACATTCCTAGAGAAAATGATGTACCTTTTACTCCAAATGTTTTCCCTGACACCCAGAAGTACTTGTTACATTTTGAATGCTTAACATGACAAGAAAATGGTCAAATTCACACACTTATCAAGACAACATCCCTACTGCCTCTGATCTGGCGGACTCACTAAACACATGCATCATTTGTAAATTTATGTCTGAGTGTTGGAGTGTGCCCCTAGCTATCCGTAAAAAAATTAAAATAAATGATGCCTTCTGGTTTGATTAATATAAGACATTTGAAACTATTTTTACTTTTGATACATAAGTATATTTTCGCAATTATATTTACTTTTGGTACTTAAGTATAATTAAAACAAAAATACTTAAACTCACTCAAGTAGTATTTTACTGGGTGACTTTCACTTTTGCTTGAGTCATTTTCTATGAAGGTATCTTTACTTTAACTCAAATATGACAATTGGGTACTTTTTCCATCTGTACAGTATATTACCTACATAGATGATATCATGGTTGGGTAAATGTCCCTATAAGTATAATATGTAAGCCGTTTGTATACATCCTCTTGTTAATCCATAACCATTACCAAACCAATGCTGTATTCAAAGACATTTACACCCACCTCCTCTGTCCCATGTCTATTGTCCTATTGTCTAACTCTGAATACAATCCCCCTCACTACATAATTCTGTTGGCCCTGCACGCCACACAGTCAACTTCAACTGCTCTGTAATTTTGATATTCCGCCAGAGAAACAATATGATACTCTGATATCTCCACTTGGTTTTCAACTCTAAGGAAAAAATATTAAGTATTTGTGGTTATTTTGTGTGTGTGTGTGTGTGTGTGTGTGTGTGTGTGTGTGTGTGTGTGTGTGTGTGTGTATGTGTGTGTGTGTGTGTGCGCGCGCGTATGCGTGCTGGCCAAACTTTAAAACAGGTTTGGGCTTATTTTGGTAATGTGACTTGCTATTGCTGCAACAGACATCTGTAAAGAATAGACCTACTCATTTGGTCTTAATCAAAACAAGCTGACGCTATACATGTCAGCACCGGACTGAACTGCAAGATCTGAGAACAAAACACACACACACACACACCACTACACAACATTACACACACACACACACACACACACACACACACACACACACACACACACACACACACACACACACACCATGTATACACACACACTACACGACAATACACCATACACACACACTACTACACAATAATTTGTATAAATGGTCAAATAGCTTTATCAGTAAGTGTGGAAAATGCGTTTTGTGAACAGGAGTAGCAGTGGACTCGGATGAATGCACAGCGGGAGAATCGATAGAGGGGAGGAGTTTAGGCAGGGCAGAGCAGAGTTTTGTTATCCAAGGGTACATTTCAATATCTAGGATCATTCATCATAGCCCTGGAACCACGCTCCGTCTTCCCACTTCACTCAAAGCACACTGAAACAAGTTATTTACACCGAATGGGTTTTGGGTGTGCATGTCAAGTGGTGTGTTGGATATCTTCTGTGTTCTGAATGAGACAGAGAACTTGAGGAGTATTTGAATATTCCAAGGCTGTCAGTTGAGAATGGGTTGTTTCTAAAGAGTGATGGTGTTGCATCAGGTCTAACGGCAAATAAAGGAAACATATTTTGAAAAGGAAAAGGAGTTGTTTGGAAAAAAGGACTGTATGTGCACATTCCTGAAAGAGTTAATCAGTGTCAGAAAGCGGTCCTTTTCTCAAAAGCAAATCGCAAGTCACCAAAGTCCCCAGAAAATAGCAAGAAAATTGCAACAATTTGAACCAAGCAATACAGAAAAATTATATTTAATGTGAAACCCCCAGAACCTTATTTTCCCCTCATCACCAAACCTAATTTCTCCCTCATTACTATGTGAAACCCCCGGAACCTCATTTCCCCCTCATCACCAGTGGTGGTGATACTTAAGTAAAAGTAAAGATACCTTAATTGAAAAAGTAAAAGTCACCCAGTAAAAAAAAAAAAAAAAGTCTTTGGTTTAAAATACACTATTAAATAAACCAGGCGGAACCATCTTCTTTTTTTCCTTTTTTATTTAGGAAAAGTCACGATCCCACTCCAACTTTCAGACATAATTTCAAGATAGCCACTGGCCCACTCAAACATTCAGACATCATTTACAGAGAGCCACGGGCCCACTCCAACATTCAGACATCATTTACAGATAGCCACGGGCCCACTCCAACATTCAGACATCATTTACAGATAGCCACGGGCCCACTCCAACATTCAGACATCATTTGCAGATAGCCACGGGCCCACACCAACATTCAGACATCATTTACAGATAGCCACAGGCCCACTCCAACATTCAGACATCATTTACAAACAAAGCTTGTGTTTTTAGTGAGTCTGCCAGATCAGAGGCAGTAGGGATCACCAGGGATGTTCGGTTGATAAGACTATTTTCCTGTCCTGCTAACCTTTCAAAATATAACAAGTACTTTCGGGTGTCAAAGAAAATGTAAGGAGTAAAAGTAAAAAGTTAAATATTTTCATAAGGAATGAAGTGAAGTAAAAGTGAAAGTAGTCAAAAATATAAATAGAAAACTACAGAAAAACTTCTGAAGTACTTATTTAACAGATTTTTACTTAAGTACTTTACACCACTGCTCATCACTATGTGAAACCCACCAAACCTCCAGAACCTATTTTTTTATCTCATCACTTTACTTATTGTAAGAAATAAGACAACAAACCACAGTCTAGCAGTTTAAATGCAGCCCACCATCTTTTTTATTGATCATTTTCAAATACATCTTCTTTTTTTATGGCAATCTGTGGTTTAGATTTGGGGCTGGCAGGCTCTTGGACTAAGGACTCTATAGAGGTTTATTGGATTTTTGCTCCACATATGGTTTAGGGGACTCCAGGCGGGAAACCCCTTCTACCCTCTGTGAGTTATAGCTATATTATTCTCTTCCGTCCTGCTTTTTTCAGTCTGAATTTGAACTTTGAGAATGTAGAGTTGTGACTGAGTGAGAGCATTGTTTTTGTCAGAGGCTCAGTGTTCTAGAATGTTGGTGAACATTCTAGAATGTTCCGTAATGTTCCTAGACATCTGGAAAGCTGTCATGTTCTGTGTTCCGTTCTTTGGTTGCCCTGGGTGACCCAGCTTGAACTCCAGTGAACCCCAGATGCTACTGTGTGTCACAGTGTCACTACCAGAGGCAAGGAAAGGGGAGGATATAGCTGCATGTACTGTATGTAAACCAGTTAACATCTGTCAAGCATATTCCTAGAATACGTACAGCAGATACAAGTCTTCTTTGACCTATACTGACTGCTCATTTTACAATGCAGAGCACCATGGATACAAACAACCGCACAACCAAAACAGAAACTATCATTGATGTTGAGAATGTGTAAAACGCTATGATACGGTCCCAAGACCTTACACACAAGGGACTGTGCAGTTTATCGGTATATATCTGCAAACTTCGAAGAAATGTCATACCGTATTTAATTTTAAAAGTTTTCTCCGCAAGCTTCCAAATTAATAAAAAAAAACAGTGGTTGAAATATTCCAGGACTCTGTGAACCTCAGTCCTTATAGACATAACAGATGTGTCAGTTGCAGAAAAAAAGGGTTGAAATTACCCACTGGGCAAAAACTGGTTAAATCAACTTTGTTTCCACATCATTTCAACCCCCCAAAAATGATGTGATGACGTTAAATCAATGTGGAAAACTGATTGGATTCTAAAAAAGTCATCAACGTTAGGAAATGTCTTCTTTTTTTTGCCCAACTTTTAACCTAAATCCAATGACATGATGATATTTAATAAATATAAATATATTACAGATATAAATCAAAACGAGGCGTAGAACTGAAGTCTGTGCCCAGTGGGTTACATCCAACTTTATACCCAAACGGCTCTAAATGCTCTTTCTGGTTATTGTCCATATCCAGGATCGTTCCCGAATGCAGAGGGACTTGTGAATGCATCGGAAAACCACACTGAGCAGGCCCAGCCAAATTCAGCCCTAGGTTCAGGAATAAATCAACACAGTTTTCCCATTTGGATGTTGACGAGGCTGGCCAATCACACACTCCCAGTCAAGATTTCTGCCGATATATTAAGTGGTGATTAAATGAGTCTCTTTCGCATTTCAAACAACAAAGCTCATTTGTCTGCCTGGCTTTCCTCTTCAGCTTCATATGGTTCAGTTTTGCCTTCCTGAATCCATCAACTCTACCTTAATAGCAGACTGGAGAAAGGCCAATGTTTGTCTTTGTTTGTTCCAGTCCAAAATGTAGATATTTTGGCAAACTCCAACATGTACGTTCCTGCTAAAAGGTCCAGATATTTGAACACTATATCTGACATATTGCCATCTTGACAAGCTCCAATACATGCATTACTGCTTAGTCTGCCATGTGAGAAAATGTAGTTCTACAGTCATGTTGCTTTGTGAAAATCTCAGGCTTAGACCCAAGCTAGGCACAGTTCTTGACTGACCCTTGGGTTGACTGCATAAATTGGCTCCCGAGTGGCACTGCATCTCAGTGCTAGAGGCGTCACTACAGACCCTGGTTCGATTCCAGGCTGTATCACAACTGGACGTGATTGGGAGTTCCGTCGGGCGGCACACAATTGGCCCAGCGTCGTCCGGGTTAGGGTTTGGCCGGTGTAGGCCAAATCAAATCAAATCAAATTTTATTTGTCACATACACATGGTTAGCAGATGTTAATGCGAGTGTAGCGAAATGCTTGTGCTTCTAGTTCCGACCATGCAGTAGTATCTAACAAGTAATCTAACAAATTCACAACCACTACCTTATACACACAAGAGTAAAGGAATGAATACGAGTATGTACATATAAATATATGGATGAGCGATGGCTGACCGGCTTAGGCAAGATGCAGTAGATGGTATGGAGTACAGTATATACATATGAGATGAGTAATGTAGGATATGTAAACATTATATAAATGGCATCGTTTAAAGTGGCTAGTGATACATTTATTTCATCCAATTATAATTATTAAAGTGGCTAGAGATTTGAGTCGAAGGCCGAACGGCATAGGCAAGATTCAGTAGATGGTTTAGAGTACAGTGTATACATTTGATATGAGTAATGTCGGATATGTAAACATTATATACAAAATTGTTTAAAGTGGCTAGTGATACCTGACCTCGCCTTCTGAATGATAGCGGGGTGAACAGGCAGTGGCTCGGGTGGTTGTTGTCCTTGATTAACTTTTTGGCCTTCCTATGACATTGGGTGGTGTAGGTGTCCTGGAGGGCAGGTAGTTTACCTCCGGTGATGCGTTGTGCAGTCCTCACTACCCTCTGGAGAGCCTTACGGTTGTGCGCGGAGCAGTTGCCGTACCAGTCAGTGATACAGCCCGACAGGATGCTCTCCATTGTGCATCTGTAGAAGTTTGTGAGTGTTTTTGGTGACAAGCCGAATTTCTTCAGCCCCCTGAGGTTGAAGAGGTGCTGTTGCGCCTTCTTCACCACGCTGTCTGTGTGGGTGGACCATTTCAGTCCACCCATACAGTCGTCATTGTAAATAAGAATTTGTTCTCAACTGACTTGCCTAGTTAAATAAAGGGTAAAAAATGTATAAATATTTGACTGGTTGATGTGTAGTCTTCAAACTCGAAAGCAGCTAATGATTTCCACACTCCACTGCATTACTGATCATATGTGGGGTTTTTAAACTACAAGAATAATTTCAATTCAATATGCATCTTTACATTTGAGGAAAAAGGCCTGGAAACTCATCTCATGGATAGCAATGATGACATTTTCCATGGAACAAACCTGTGTACATTTGTAGGTTAGTTGAGGTCACGACATCAACACATCTGTCCGGCCTGAGGGTGTGTGCAGGCCAATGAGCCTTGACGATTATTTTTGTAAAAAAGCAATAAAAAACAGCAATTATAAAAAATGCCAATATGAATTCATCTTCTAAAATCTATAAAGCTATTAAGCAGCGTAATTAAAAAGATGAGCGACTAAATTGTATTTCCCTGCACAAGCGACTGTGAAGCTTTGTTTTTGCAAATTCGTCAAACAAAAACATTCACTTTGAAATATGAATCCACTATGTGGTGTCGATGGAAGCAGCCTATTAGAGAGGCCTGGTCCACGCGTCATTACACCTTTCTAATGCTCTACAGGGTCAGTAACCCTCCATGGAGACACACACACACAAGAGACAAAGGTGATAGATTAACCATTTTAGGTAGCAAAGTACTAAGCTAGCTCTAGCTGTCCCTAGCAAAAATGGGCCTTTATATGCACATTACATTAGTCAACATTAAAAACAGATTTTACCTTTACACTTACAAACAATGAAAATCTCATCTCCACCTACACATGATGCAGAGAACTGCAACTCCCCAATTTCATGTATTTATTGAGACAAGTTGTCTAATAAACCCCTTGAGACGACATGTCTCTTGTCTGAGGACAGTCCTGATTCAACAGTATTGTGTTTGTTCTGCTCTGTCTCCCCATCCTGATGTTATGATCCGGGGTGTGTGTCAGAGACGGAAATTAGGTCACCTCTACATCAGGACTGTAATGGGTCTGGATTCCCCTGGTAGAGAGGGCCACTTCTTTGCATTAGCCAGTCAAGTATGACAGCCTGCCTTTCCTTTGCCTTACTATCCGTTCTCCTTCCCCTGTGTGTGTGTCCATGTGAGTGTCCGTGTGTGTGTATGTGTTGTGTGTGTGTGTATATGTGTTGTGTGTGTCCATGCGTGTGTGGATTAATAATACATGAAAGTGGTATTTCAGTCCTCCAAATCATCCGAGAGGTCAGGGCACCTCTTCGCTCTGAACTTTGTAGGATGCGCTGGAGCGTAGTCAGATGGGAAAAGGTTAGCGTCTCGGACAAGACGACCATAGCTCTGTCTCGCAAGCACAAACATCCAACCAACCTATCACCACCACATGGAGTTGAGAGAGAGTGAGAGAGAGAGAGAGAGAGAGAGAGAGAGAGAGAGAGAGAGAGAGAGAGTCCAGTAATATTGGCAGCATGTAACAGAAAGATGGGGTAAATAAACTCAGGAAAAAAAGAAACGGCCCTTTTTCAGGACCCTGTCTTTCAAAGATAATTCATAAAAATCCAAATAACTTCACAGATCTTCATTGTAAAGGGTTTAAACACTGTTTCCCATGCTTGTTCAATGAACCATAAACAATTAATGAACATGCACCTGTGGAACGGTCGTTAAGACACTAACAGTTTACAGACGGTAGGCAATTAAGGTCACAGTTATGAAAACTTAGGACACTATAGAGGCCTTTTTACTAACTCTGAAAAACACCAAAAGAAAGATGCCCAGGGTCCCTGCTCATCTCCGTGAATGTGCCTTAGGCATGCTGCAAGGAGACATGAGGACTGCAGATATGGCCAGGGCAATAAATTGCTATGCCTGTACTTGTGAGACACCTAAGACAACGCTACAGGGAGACAGGACGGACAGCTGATCGTCCTCGCAGCGGCAGACCACGTGTAGCAACACCTGCACAGGATCGGTACATCCGAACATCACACCTGTGGGACAGGTACAGGATGGCAAAAACAACTGCCCGAGTTACACCAGGAACGCACAATCCCTCCATCAGTGCTCAGACTGTCTGCAATAGGCTGAGAGAGGCTGGACTGAGGGCTTGTAGGCCTTTTGAAAGGCATGTCCTCACCAGACATCACCGGCAACAACATCGCCTATGGGCACAAACCCACCACTGCTGGACCAGACAGGACTGGCACAAAGTGCTCTTCACTGACGAGTCGTGTTTTTTTCTCACCAGGGGTGAACGTCAGATTCGCGTTTATCGTTGAAGGAATGAGCGGTACACCGAGGCCTGTACTCTGGAGCAGGATCGATTTGGAGGTGGAGGGTCCGTCATGGTCTGGGGCGGTGTGTCACAGCATCATCGGACTGAGCTTGCAGGCAATCTCAACGCTGTGCTTTACAGGGAAGACATCCTCCTCCCTCAGGTGGTACCCTTCCTGCAGGCTCATCCTGACATGACCCCCCAGCATGACAATGCCACCAGCCATACTGCTCGTTCTGTGCGTGATTTCCTTCAAGACAGGAATGTCAGTTTTCTGCCATGGCCAGCGAAGAGCCCGGATCTCAATCTCATTGAGCACGTCTGGGACCTATTGGATCGGAGGGTGAGGGCTAGGGCCATTCCCCCCAGAAATATCCAGGAACTTGCAGGTGCCTTGGTGGAAGAGTGGGGTAACATCTCACAGCAAGAACTGGCAAATCTGGTGCAGTCCATGAGGAGGAGATGCAGTGCAGTACTTCATGCAGCTGGTGGCCACACCAGACACTAACTATTACTTTTTATTTTGACCCCCACTTTGTTCAGGGACATATTATTCCATTTCTGTTAGTCAAATGTCTGTGGAACTTGTACAGTTTATGTCTCAGTTGTTGAATCTTGTTATGTTCATACCAATATTTACACATGTTAAGTTTGCTGGAAATAAATGCAGGTGACAGTGAGAGGACGTTTCTTTTTTTGCTGAGTTTATAATTTTATTTGCTCAAATGACTCTGGATTGGATCGAGATGAAAATGGTTGAGACAGGCAAATGTAAGACGAGATAGCAGCAATTTCACATAATTGTTTTCAGGCCGGGTCCAGAGTAGATTACCTTTCCTATGGAATTGTCTTGGTGAAAATACAGCAACGGTTATTTTATTCAGCTAATTAAGGCTGGAGTCTTTGAGTGCTATCCGTCATGATATTTTTATCTGTATTGATGAAATAGAGTACTCCATCTCTGGATAAGTTTCCTTTATGATATTTCAATGAAGAGCTCACATGAAACACAGTGATATTCAAAGCTTTGTCAATACAATTGATTGAGTCAGTGAAACTAAGGAAAATGTGAGTGTACCGCAGTAAAACCCAGTAGACACAGTACTATGGTTATTCATCCTTTAGTCAAACTATAGGCCTATCACTCTGTTTACACCTGATATTAACATAGCACCATATCCAATCCCTTTTTTTATACTTTTGTCCAATCCCTTTTGTCAGGGTTAAAATGTATCATACTGAGGCTTACTTAATTCATAAGAAACAATCCCCATCATCAAATTTACAAGGACAACCTACATCATATGAACAACATTTCTAGTGGAGACAATGCCTTGTTCCTCCTGTCCTGTTCTCAGTCAGTACTTGCAGGGCATTGACAGTCTCTCTGGCTACTCTCTCTATCTGTAGTTGATTGTATTTTATTATCTGTGAAAGGTTAAGTCATCCTTCCTTCACGTTAACTTCATTATGTGTGTAGCTGGGGGAGGCTGCAGAGACATAGTCTGTGTTGGTCATTGAGTTGTGACTGTGCATGCTCAGCTATAGGCCACGGGTAAGATAGAGCTATTTCAGATAAAACAATAGCCATAGCGCCTTCTAAATGTTTTTTTGTGAAATAACATTCCCCAAGAAGGAGTAAATTAAACAAAGTTTGTTTTTAGTTGTGCTATCATACCAAAACAGTTAAATAGTAAACTGGCACGTCTTACATACTACCAGGTACATCGGGGGAGAATTCTATATAACAATAAAAACAAGTGTGCTGGAGCTTTTATTTTTTATACCATACTAAAACAAAATGTAAACTATTGTCTACAATAGAGTCACAATCTGTCAATGTCTGTCCATTCATCCGTTTTAACCAGTCTTCAATATTCAGAAACACAGGACGAGTGGACAATCAGGGTCGTGCAACAGTCCCACCTTTCATTACCAACCCACACACTGGTGTTATTTTTCTCCCTGCTTTATTAGCTAAGGTCAGCTCATTATCAGTCCAGGCTAATGAAGGTCAGTGGTGTAGTCCGTCTCTTTGCTGATGGTCTATTGGTGATTGAGATAAGTACTCCTCTTCGACCCCCTCCACCGTTTGTCTTCCTGATGGAGTGGTCGTGTGGAATTAGGACCCTGCTTGCATGACAATGAGATCCGTGTTCACCTTTTATATACCTTGTATTATGTATAATTACGCTTTCCAGATTCAGATATTGCCGAACAAAACCTTTCCAGATTCAGATATTGCCGAACAAAACCTTTCCAGATTCAGATATTGCCGAACAAAACCTTTCCAGATTCAGATATTGCCGAACAAAACCTTTCCAGATTCAGATATTGCCGAACAAAAACTTTCCAGATTCAGATATTGCCGAACAAAAACTTTCCAGATTCAGATATTGCCGAACAAAAACTTTCCAGATTCAGATATTGCCGAACAAAAACTTTACTAATCTCAATTGTGGCACCATTGAATAGATATTTTGTTGGTCCTAATTATTCCTGATAGAGAAAGGAGGAAGAAAACATATTGCTCACATACTGTAGATATATCATGACATAATGTAGATATATCATGACATACTGTAGATATATCATGACATACTGTAGATATATCATGACATACTGTAGATATATCATGACATACTGTAGATATATCATGACATGAATTGTGCTTTAATAGAATGAACGTATTAACATCATTATTATATGAAAATGATGGACAGATGGAACTTAATGAAGTGGAATAAGAACAACATCCTTTCACATGTAAGTATCAGGAGCATACGATAACAATATCCATTGTTCCAGTATTTACCATGATTAGCACCTCGTGTGGTACGATGAGACTGTCCAATGTGTCACTCAATTATAAGACCATAACAGTGATGTCCTATTGAATGTATAATCGTTGTGACAATACATCAATCAGTCTGGAGTCCATAAAATATGAAATACCTTACAGAAACTATACTATACTATAACACAATTAATGGAATAGAATAGAATAGAATAGAACGTTCTTATGTTATTAACGTTCATACAGCAACAAGACTTAGCACATCCGAAAAACGCACAGAAATCTTACAAATATCCTTTAACTGTTACAAAGATTTTCTCTGTAAGATCATGTTGTTTAGAGAAGACGTTTTCCTCCTGAACCATTCACTGGACTAGAAGCAGACCTTCTCTCTAGGTTATAGTGGAAAACCCTGGACTAGAAGCAGACCTTCTCTCTAGGTTATAGTGGAAAACTCTCAGTTTAAAATCCCTTACTTCTGGGTTGTATTTGAAACCCAGTTTGTATTCTCAGGCCTGTCTAACAAGCAGCGGATACAGGTCTGGATTACGCCGGGCGGTAAATCGATAGCCGGCAGTCTCCCAGGCCTCTATATAGATTATGAATCAGTTGCTGGAGGGGAGAGTAAGGTGGTGGTTGCAGAGGACATCTCAATAATGTAAAATGGTTTCCTTTCCCCATTTCTTTTATGATATGCAGTGATTTGTAAACACTGGATTTGCGGAAAGCAATGTGGGAAGTCTGTCAGGGGTTTGAGTAATCAATAGGCGACAGCCTCCTAGGAATACGTATAGATTATGAATCAGGAGTGGAGAGGAGAAGCAGTACCATGGCGGCTACTGGAGGGAGACAGGGTGCATCTCAAAATGAGAAATGGTCTCCTATTCTTCACTGATTTGAAAATATATGATTTGGGAAATCAATGGGTTGGGTAGTACACAAGGAGGTAACTTCCCACAGCTAAATACCTTTTAATGAGTTTATAGAAATAAAACTAGATACAAATCAACAAACAGCAAGCGTACTACCCTTTGTAAAACAGATTATATTTTTTCCAGAGTGAGCCCCATTCCTCGTTCTGGGTTCCACAGCCCACTGGGTTTTGTTTACAGATGGTATCTAAGTGGCTTGATTAAGCTGCCAATGGATATTGGCATGTGTCTACACCCCATAGACCCCACAGATCCAGCTATTAGTACCGGAGACCACGGGGTTGCTACAACACAAACTGAACATGTCATCTCTCTCACCCCAGTCCCAGTACAGATAGAGACAGACATATAGACACACGTACACACACACATACGCACAAATACTTGTACACACACACACACCCACGACATACATACATACACAGACACCAGTATAGCGGTGGTATCCAGCAGTATCCAGGTTGGACCCACACTGCCCCCTGGCTCTCCTGTCTGTCTATCTTTTAGAAAAGGCCTGCTGTAAAAATCATCCCTAACCACAGATCTAGGATCAGATTGCCCTGTAGCTGTTACAGGTGGAGCAGGCCAGGGTCCCGCCCCTCAGGAGTCAGGAGGAGGTCATGAGGTCAACACACTAACCCCTGATACTATAAACCATGAGGAGGTAGGGAGGTAGGGAGGGAGGGAGAAGGAAAGGAGGTGAGAGAAGGGCTTAGAGTGGATAGAGAGAAATGGGAAGAGTATGCTGATTTACAATTACAGCAGCTATAGTATAACGTTTATATTGTTTTATTTCATTTTACTTATTGCTTCTTCTAGTGTAATTTCTGTATCTGTCTCCTCTACAATTGTTTGTTGTAATACTGTAGAGTCAAGGTCATCGAGGACGCTCAACACATAGATGATTAATCTGTCAGTCAACTGCACAGCTTCCTGCCATGAGCCCACCCCTTTTCTATCCTGCAGGGGCAATGATAGGGTGTGTGTGTGTGTTTGTTTGTGCGTGTGCACGTGCGTGCATTCGCCAGTGTGTGTGTGTATGTGTGTGTAGTATCAGAGGCCATTGAGCCCCTACAGCATGTTGTGTTGTGATGACAAACTGAAAGGCAGCACATTACATTACACACCGGGTCCTCCTACACCACAGGAGTGTGTTTTCAGGCCCATTTCACTCTACATGATGATTATTACCACACAGGAGAAACCTGTCCACAGCAACACAGTGCTGATATATTAACACACCCATTACACACACACACACACACACACACACACACACACACACACACACACACACACACACACACACAGACGTCAAACACAACCATTCTGTCATGCAAGCTATCGTTGATACACATTAAAACAGTGCACAACACGGCCCTCATTCCAATATTATTCCAAGCTTATTTAGCCTTTGCTTTTACTCTTCATCTGGACATACAGGGTTGGCATGGTTACTTTCTAAATGTAATCCGTTACAGTTACTGGTTACCTGTCCAAAATTGTAATCAGGAACATAACTTTTGGATTACCCAAACTCAGTAAGGTAATCTGATTACTTTCTCAAACGCACTTGGTGTGTCATCATAGTGGTCTCTGACTTGTGGTCAGACTCAGGTGGAACAAACTTAAGCTTGCGCCCTTTTTTCGATGCTGATGAGAATGCAATTGAGAAAACAGAACGTCATAATGATTTTTCTCCCGCAAATATCCTTTCAGAATGTTTAAGTAATTCAAGAAGTAATCATCTAGTTTTTCAAAAGCATCTGTAATCTGATTACAATATTTTGCTGCTAATGTAACTGATTAATGACTGAAGTTACAGTAATCAGTTAATCCCCAACCCTGTGTACATACAGTGCATTTGGAAAGTTTTCCAACTTTTTCCACAGTTTGTTATAGCCTTCTTCTAAAATTGATTAAATCAATGTTTTTCAATCTACACACAATACCTCACAATGACAAAGCGAAAACAGAAATACATTAATTACATAAGTATTCAGTATTGGTCTCGAAATTGAGTGCAGGTACATCCTGTTTCCATTGATCATTCTTGAGATGTTTCTACAACTTGATTGGAGTCCACCTGTGGAAAATTCAATTGATTGGACATGATTTGTAAAGGCACAAACCTGTCTATATCAGGGTTTGGTCTCTTATGACAGAAAATAACTTCTGGACATCAGAACAGCGATTATTCACCTCGAACTGGAAGAAACCTTTTCCTTTAACGAGTCCGACGCAAAGGATATACTGCTTTCCCGGGAACAGGCCCAAATCCCCGGGCTGCCTTCTGAGAATTCATAGGCGAGCGAGTAAACTCCCACTGCCATCCGTTCTATTGGCCAACGTGCAATCATTGGAAAATAAAATTGACGACCTACGATCAAGATTGTCCTACCAACGGGACATTAAAAACTGTAATATCTTATGTTTCACAGAGTCGTGGCTGAACAACGACATGGATAATATAGAGCTGGTGGGATTTTCCATGCACCGGCAGAACAGAGAAGCTACGTCTGGTAAGACGAGGAGTGGGGGTGTGTGTCTATTTGTCAATAACAGCTGGTGCACAATGTCTAATATTAAAAAAGTCTCAAAGTATTATTCGCCTGAGGTAGAGTACCTTATGATAAGCTGTAGACCACACTATCTTCCAAAAGAGTTCTCATCTATATTATTCATAGCTGTCTATTTACCACCACAAACCGATGCTGGCACAAAGACCGCACTCAACCAACTCTGTAAGGCCATAAGCAAACAAGAAAATGCTCATCCAAAAGCGGCGCTCCTAGTGGCCGGGGACTTTAATGCAGGCAAACATAAATCCGTTTTACCTAATTTCTACCAGCATGTCACATGTGCAACCAGAGGAAAAAAAACTCTAGACCATACAAAGCTCTCCCCAGCCCTCCATATGGCAAAGCTGACCATAACAATATCCTCCTAATGCTTACAAGCAAAAACTAAAGCAGGTTGTACCAGTGACTCGCTCAATAAGGAAGTGGTCAGAAGACAAGGATGCTACGCTACAGGACTGTTTTGTTAGCACAGACTGAAATATGTTCCGGGATTCATCCAATGGCATCTATGAGAATACCACCTCAGTCAACGGCTTCATAGATAAGTGCATTGACGACGTAGCTTCCTGTATATAGCTCTAAGTTGATCTGGTACTGGTACTTCCTGTATATAGCTCTACATTGATCTGGTACTTGTACTTCCTGTATATAGCTCTACGTTGATCTGGTACTGGTACTTCCTGTATATAGCTCTATGTTGATCTGGTACTTCCTGTATATAGCTCTATGTTGATCCTGTACTTCCTGTGTATAGCTATACGTTGATCTGGTACTGGTTCTTCCTGTATATAGCTCTATTGTGATCTGGAACTTCCTGTATATAGCTCTTAGTTGATCTGGTACTTCCTGTATATAGCTCTACGTTGATCTGGTGCTGGTACTTCCTGTATATAGCTTTATGATGATCTGGTACTTCCTGTATATAGCTCTATGTTGATCTGGTCCTTCCTGTATATAGCCCTACGTTGATCTGGTACTGGTACTTCCTGTATATAGCTCTACGTTGATCTGGAACTTCCAGTATATAGCTCCACGTTGATCTGGTACTGGTACTTCCTGTATATAGCTCTATGTTGATCTGGTACTTCCTGTATATAGCTCTATGTTGATCTGGTACTTCCTGTATATAGCTCTATGTTGATCTGGTACTGGTACTTCCTGTATATAGCTCTACGTTGATCTGGTACTTCCTGTATATAGCTCTATGTTAATCTGGTACTTCCAGTATATAGCTCCACGTTGATCTGGTACTGGTA
>QNTS01003744.1:102245-120563 GCA_003317085.1 Hucho hucho | reverse complement strand
AAGTGATAACACATCATTCATAAGTGATAGGCTAATATTGTCACCCATTAGACTATTTTTGATTTAATCTTGTCTTTACATATACTAAATAATATATGTATGAAATTAGTTTTGATTTAGAATGTACCATTATCATGCACCGGTCTCGAAACAGGGACAGGGGGAAAAAGTACATGTCATCTATGCACTTAAATAGTGAATAGAGGACGTTTTTCCCGTGGTTCATTTTCATACCAGCCAGGTCGGCTATACTCCCTTTGTAAAGAGAAGCAATGTGCTTAATATTATGTAAGTTGAGAAATAAATATAGTAGTCCTAGCCTATAGAAAGCTGATGGGATACTCTTTTTAATAGAGGCCGTCAACTCTGTTTTCTCACGCATGGGCTCTCATGAAGTGTTTTGATTTGGTTTTCAATTACATTTGTATTGATGTCAGAGTGATTAGAGGGACAATAGAGAGCTGAGTACCGGGCAGTTAGCAAGTTTTGTAGGCTACTAATGACCAGCAGCAGTATCAGAGCTTGGAGAAGCCTGACCGTGACTAAACGGTCACATGGAATTTGACTGCGGTCATGACCTGTGACCGCCGGCGTGGCCGTAATACGGTCACCATAACAGCCTAACCATGGTCTGTCTGTATTCTTTTTCTTCCTCACAAGTATCATAATAAATTCACCAGAATATGTTACATCTTCATCCCATAAGTAGAAAAAGACTGTTACAAAGTTACAGCTATCTTTAGAAATATAGCCAGTACTAGCCACCCAAACCTTCTAAAATGTGAAAATAATCAATGAAATTGCCAGGTAGCCTATTGTTCTGGCAAAGATGTGTTCATAGCAGATTGCTAAACTTTATGTAGCTGATTTCAAACTTGCGACCCCCCCCAAAAACCTTCTTGCGAACCCCAGTTTGAGAACCACTTCACTACACCACACTACACTACACTACACTACACTACACCATACTATACTTTACCAAATGTAGTATGTAGATATAATAGACAACAGGATATACCATGCGGTCCTCTGTAGCTCAGTTGGTAAAGCTAAAGCATGCTGCTTGTAAGTCCCTTTGGAAAGAATCACCTGCTAAATGGCATTTATTATTATTATTATTATTATTATTATTATTATTATTATTATTATACAGCCTAATAAACACAGTCATCACAGTCCCCATCCATCCCCTCCCTCAGATCTGGAGTACAACAAACCAGCCTTCAAAGAGAAGGACATGAGCAGCTCCCCCAAGTTTACAGCTCCCCTAGTGGACAGGGTTGTCGTTGCAGGCTACAGTACTGCCATCAGCTGTGCTGTCCGGGCCTACCCTAAGGTGAGGGTGTGTGTGTGTGAGGGCAGTACTGTAATGAAGTGTTTGAGTGTGTGTTGAGAGAGCGAGAACAAGAAGCTGTTTGAAGGTGTGTTTGTGTGTCACAAGCTGTTTCCATTAACTTGTCCGGTGATTTGTCAACATTTAGAAAGTTCGCATAGAAAATAGATGTGACAATTGCCTGCTAGGGAGCGTTTCCATTTAACGATCTTGTGCTGGACGTAATGATGTCACACCTAAAATACAAATGTAGTGGTTGAAGTGTTTCCATTACCCATTTAGGAAAATTTCCCATTAATAAATTGCCAACAACCTGTATCCCCTCCCACCGATCTGTTTCATGTTTAAGGTAGCCCGCGAAAGCCAACATGAATAGAATGCAATAATTGACTAATATTTGCCATATTCTAATAATTCTCATGTGCCAACGTAACGCCACGGTCCGTGCCATGGTGAAACCTGCACTCCTGTAGATCTGAAATAGTTGCATGGTGAAACTTGCATCCAGCTAACCAGAAAAGCAAGGTGAAGCAATTCTTTTTTATTTATTTTATTTAACTAGGAAAGTCAGTTAAGAACAAATTCTTATTTACAATGACAGCCTACCCCGGCCAAACCCTAGCCCGGATGACGCTGGGCCAATTGTGCGCCGCCCTTTGGGGCTTCCAATCACAGCCGGTTGTGATACAGCTTGGAATTGAACCAGGGTATGTAGTGACGCCTCTAGCACTGAGATGCAGTGCCACTCGGGAGCCCGAATTCAGGCGTTCCTGAAAGTCAGGACAATCCATGTACTGCAAAGAAACATTATATTTGTATACTGAACAAAAATATAAACTCAACATGCAACAATTTTCACGATTTTACTGAGTTACAGTTCATATAAGTAAATCAGTAAAATTTAAATGAATTCATTAGGCCCTAATCTATGGATTTTACATGACTAGGAATACAGACATGCATCTGTTGGTCACATATACCTTTAAAATAAAAGTAGGGGCGTGGATCAGAAAACAAGTCACTATCTGGTGTGACCACCATTTGCCTCATGCAGTGCGACACATCTCCTTCACATAGAGTTGAGGCTGTTGATTGTGGCTTGTGGAATGTTGTCCCACTCCTCTTCAATGGCTGTGTGAAGTTGCTGGTTATTGTCAGGAACTGGAACACGCTGTCATACACGTCGATCCAGAGCATCCCAAACGTGCTCAATGTGTGACATGTCTGGTGAGTATGCAGGCAATGGAATAACTTCCAGGAATTGTGTACAGTTCCTTGCGACATGGGACTGTGCATTATCATGCTGAAACATGAGGTGATGGCGGCGGATGAATGGCACGACAATGGGCCTCAGGATCTCATCAAGGTATCTCTGTGCATTCAAATTGCCATCGATAAAATTGTTGTGTTTGTTGTGTTTGTCGTCCGTAGCTTATGCATGCCCACAGGGGCGCAACTTTCATTGGGGACGGGGGAGACATGTCCCCCCCACATTCTGAAATAGCATTTTTGTCCCCCACAGTTTTATCATTGGAATGAAACAACGAGGAAATAGTGTGCTTTAGGACCATGCGGACATCTCCGAGCGGTCGTGTAGGCTGTTTGGAGTATTTATCCAACTGGATAAAAACCAAAGTTGCTCCCCTGCCCTGCCCATACCATAACCCCACTGCCACCATGGGGCACTCTGTTCACAATGTTGACATCAGCAACCCGCTCGCCCACATGACACCATACACCGGTACAGTTGAAACCGGGATTCATCCGTGAAGAGCACACTTCTCTAGTGTGCCAGTGGCCATCGAAGGTGAGCATTTTCCCACTGAAGTTGGTTACGATGGCGAACTGCAGTCAAGTCAAGACCCTGGTGAGGACGACGAACACGCAGATGAGCTTCCTTGAGACGGTTTCTGACAGTTTGTGGAGAAATTATTTGATTGTGCAAACCCACAGTTTCATCAGCTGTCCGGGTGGCTAGTCTCAGACAATCCCAGAGGTGAAGAAGCCGGATATGGAGGTCCTGGGCTGGTCTAAAACGACTTCTACCATAAGCCACCTCGGCTTATGGTAGAGAAATGAATATTAAATGATCTGGCAACAGCTCTGGTGGACACTCCTGCAGTCAGCATGCCAATTGCACACTCCCTCAAAACTTGAGACATCTATGGCCATTGTGTTGTGACAAAATTGCACATTTTAGAGTGGCCTTTTATTGTCCTAAGCAAAAGGTGCACCTGTGTAAGGATCATGCTGTTTAATCAGCTTCTTGATGTGCCACACCTGTCAGGTGGATGGATTATCTTGGCAAAGGAGAAATGCTCACTAACAGGGACGTAAACAAATCTGTGCACAAAATTGGAGCAAAATAACCTTTTTGTGCGTATGGAACATTTCTGGGATCTTTTATTTCAGAACATGAAACATGGGACCAACACTTTACATGTTGTGTTTATATTTTTGTTCAGTGTAGTTGAAAAAAAATTATATTGTAAGCATAGAATTAGAATTAGAATTAAATGGGGAGTGGAGCTTTATAGTTTCTCGGTGACATCACGTGCCCCAGGTACTTTCAAAATGATTAGGCAATCATCATTTATTCTGAAAAACATAATTTCCATCATCATTGTTTCGCAAATAAAGACAGTAAATTTCTTTAAAAAAATCCACCCCTGTTGAGTGGATAAAACTGTTGTCGTTCTTTAACAAATGTCTCCTATATCTGCCTTTCCATTACACATGTTACAATGATATTGCTTTTGTCAAATAAACCGGGGTCAATGGAAAATTGCCTAGTGAGTGGGCGATTTATATTTCAAGGCCAAATGTTGCCCCAATTAAAGTCCCTCCCACCTCTCTTAACCCCCCCCCCCCCCTCCTGTCCTCTCCTCTCCTCGCCTCAGGCTAAGATAGTGTGGATGAAGAACAAGATGATCATTGGGGAGGATCCTAAATTCTTGATGCAGAACAACCAGGGGGTGTTGACCCTGAACATCAGGAAACCCGGCCAGTTTGACGGGGGCAAGTACTCCTGTAAGGCCATCAACGACCTGGGGGAGGACGAGGTGGAGTGCAGGTTGGAAGTCCGAGGTACTGGCACACACACACTGTCACACATTCACACATAGACATGCACAAACACACACACACACTACAACTCCTATCATGCTCAGCATGAGACAGACTTTTATTGGCAGTCAATAGTTGTCTAACTAATCAACAGTTATCATCCGTTAAACCCATTATTACAAAGCTGGTCATGGATTCACAATCTATGACTTATGATTATCGCTTGTTGGGAACACTGATAGTATGTAATTTTCCCTAACAATATTAAATGTAGAGATTGTGAGTGTATGATTCAGGCAGTTGTACAGAATATAAACACAAGTTACACTTCATAGAAGGAAATCAGTCAATTTAAATAAATTCATGAGGCCCTAATCTATGGATTTCATATGATTGGGCAGGGGCACAGCCATGCGTGGGACTAGAAGGGCATAGGCCCACCACTTGGGAGCCAGGGCTTGTTACAGAAATGGGCTTGTTACAGAAATGCTCACTAACAGGGATGTAAACAAATTTGTGCACAAAATGTAAGAGTAATAACATTTTTGTGCGTATGGAACATTTCTGGAATCTTTTATTTCAGCTCATGAAAAATGGGACCAACACTTTGTTGCTTTTATATTTTCGTTCAGTATAAATATGAGAGAGAGAGAGAGAGAGAGAGAGAGAGAGAGAGATTAAAGTAGGATAATCCCCCCTAGCCTCTCTTTCATGGTGAGTTTCTCTCTCTGCCCTCCCCAGTCTTAAAGGAGAAGAAAGAAGGAGACGAGGAGAAGAAATGAGCGACAGAGTGACCGATAGCAACACCAGAGGATACAGTTCTGCAGGAATCATAATGGATTATGTATAACAGGATAGACGTGAATAAATATGATTAGAATAAAAAACTGGTGAGGTTTTCTAACTATGCTCTCTCTATCTCCCTCTTTCGCTCTTTCTCTCTCTATCCCTCTCTTTCTCACATCCTCACCAGTGGCATGTCAAATACCATATCGGTAATAACTGAATGAATTATGATAATAACAGACCACTACATTGAGACAAGGTAATTGAGAGTAGTAATAGAGTACCTTAATAATAGCTGAATATTACAGCGCAGAGATGGATTCTTCTTATCTGTGACATGAACCTGTCAGTGCAACACACATAAAACAGTCATTTACCAAAGCATTGTCAGTGTTGTGTGTGAGGTCCTGGGCGGGTTTATCACGGCTGGTGGGATTTAGGATTGTAATGCTGCTAGTGAAAGCATTGCAGTATAACTGGCTGTGTGTGTGTGTGTGTGTGTGTGTGTGTGTGTGTGTGTGTGTGTGTGTGTGTGTGTGTGTGTGTGTNNTAGGGTAGGTAATAGGTATGGGGAGTGGGAGTGGAGGTTAGGGTAGGTAATAGGTATGGGGAGTGGGAGTGGAGGTTAGGGTAGGTAACAGGTATGGGGAGTGGAGGGTAGGGTAGGTAATAGGTATGGGGAGTGGAGGGAAGAGGCTCTCAGACCAAAGCCTCTTAGCACTGAGCTGGATACACAGGCTGGGTGAAGGAGATCACTACTCAGCCATGCGTGTCCAGCATCATATATCTTAAGAATTACTGCTTACTTACAACCAAACTCACACTCACACATATACACACTCACGCATACACACACACGAATTAGGGTCTCATTAGCATAACACACTGGAGACTAATTAAAGCACCCATCAACACTGCCCTAATTAGCTCTCCCACGTCATTACTGAGCAAACGAATTACGGCTAATTTACACACCCGCAAAACAAACACAGCACCGTCTCCGTTGGGAAAGACCGCCGCGCGCGCCTTGCACACTAAATTAAAGCCTTGTACGGTGCGCTGCAGCCCCAAACAACCAGGCCCCTGGTGGAGCCCGCAGTTCATCGGTCTGACAACACAAGACTTACAAAAGATAAAAGTGTAGAGAACGCTGAGAGAATTTTATCAAGTGGGCTGAGTTGTGAGAACTAGGACTATCCAGAGTCATGTCTCTGGGCCTCTTTATGTTTAATATGCTTTTGCTGCGACTTCAGGGCTGAGTTGGCCATTGGACTGACTGACTGACTGTAGCCTGTAGGCCTACATGTTACCTCTAGAGGGAGTGAGAGTATAGTGGCTCAACCACTGAGGGACCCTAACACTGACCAGCCCATACAGGATCCTTTGATTGACAGGTCATTAACTACTTTATCAACCATAGCATCAGGCCAAGCTTTCATAGACTCCTTATAGCAATGTATTTTTTCTAAAGAAGATACAGTACATTATTCACGGCCTGCACTTTATATAGACCGCTGTACTTAGGTATGGCCTACATAAGGGTCCATATTGAAAGTGAAAGAACTCAAATGTTTTGCCATTGGTTTCATGTTGGTCAAAAGTGAAAATAATGAAGTTTGCACACTTCATTAGTTGAAATTGTAAAGGCACAGGGAAACCCTGTGCCATTTGTTAAGTAGGACATGGTTGTTTTGTAGTAGCTTGACTTACAGTAGAGCAAAACATTTAACTTTAAAACTAGCTCCACTGTATGCTCCGTCGAAGTGCATGTGTGATTCTAAATAGCTGTCCTTTGTTTTTTAAATGTTTCTATTTATGAAATCAGCGTTTTATATGTTCCTGATTTAAAGCACAGAGCAGCTATGAAAATGTGATCTAAAAAGTTTAGGGAAGCAACTCCTCGTGAACACTACAGACAAAGGAGATGTAACATGGAACCAATGCTCCATCTGAGCTTCCTCACCATTTCACACTCTCTGAAGTCGCTTTTAGTTGCTAAGCAATCAAACTAATTGTACCTGCTGGGATGACATTTGCACGTTTTCACATATTTTCATTTTTTTTTTTTTTTTTTTAATACATGGGGAACCTACACCCCCATCCCCCCTCTCTCTTTCTCTCACTCTCTCTCACACACACACACATTGTATTTTTTGGGGAGTTTGGAAAAAAATAATGCATTTTGTTTTGCTTCTCACAGTGACACACCTCAAGGCTTTTAAAGTTTGAGATTCCTGAATGAATAATTAATAATTAATGATGAAACTGGGCCACTGCAGCCCGGGAGTAGACCAGAATCTCTATCATCATCCCAATATTAGCACAGCTCCTTCTCACACAGCTAGAGACAGAGAGACGTCTAGAGAGAGAGTGAAAGACAGACTAACCCAGGGAGAGAGAGAGCGAGATGGGAGGGGGGTGAAACAGAGAGGTGTTCAGAAGAGACAGAGACAGAGATCCTGAAACAGTGAGATGGAGAGAACTATAATTATGCCACTAATTATACATGCAATCACAGAGTTGGAGGGAGGGAGAGAGAGAGAGAGAGAAAGAGGGAGAGAGAGGGGAGGGGGAGAAGAAGCAGGGGAGGGAGCGAGTCTCCACCGTGTAATTACAGTATAAGAACCAAATGAGACACAGAGGAGGAAACACAGGAACATCATACAGTACAGCTCATCCACTTATACATTGTCCACTCTCTCCTACCAACTCACTGCATAGATGTCTCATTACAGCATAGATACTCTAACACAACCCATGTTCAGTTGCTAAAACACACACAAACACACACGTGCACATACAGTACCAGTCAAAAGTTTGGACACACCTACTCAGTCAAGGGTTTTTCTTTATTTTTACTATTTTCTACATTGTAGAATAATAGTGAAGACATCAACACTATGAAATAACACATATGGAATCATGTATTAACCAAAAAAGTGTTAAACAAATCAAAATATATTTTACATTTGAGATTCTTCAAAGTAGCCATCCTTTGCCTTGATGACAGCTTTGCACACTCTCTGCATTCTCTGGAATGCTTTTCCAACAGTCTTCAAGGAGTCACCCCATATGCTGAGCACTTGTTGGCTGCTTTTTCTTCACTCTGCGGTCCAACTCATCCCAAACTATCTCTATTGGGTTGAGGTTGGGTGATTGTGGAGGCCAGGTCATCTGATGCAGCACTCAATCACTCTCCTTCTTGGTCAAATAGCCTGGAGGTGTGTTGGGTCATTGTCCTGTTGAAAAACATATGATAGTCCCACTGAGCGCAAACCAGATGGGATGGCGTATCGCTGTAGAATGCTGTGGTAGCCATGCTGGTTAAGTGTGCCTTGAATTCTAAATAAATCCCGGACAGTGTCACCAGCAAAGCACCCCCACACCATCACACCTCCTCCTCCATGCTTCACGGTGGGAACCACACATGCGGAGATCATCTGTTCACCTACTCTGCGTCTCACAAAGACACGGCGGTTGGAACAAAAAATCTAAAATTTTGACTCATGAGACGAAAGGCCGTAATGTCCATTGCTCGTGTTTCTTGGCCCAAGCAAGTCTCTTCTTGTTATTGGTGTCCTTTAGTAGTGGTTTCTTTGCAGCAATTCGACCATGAAGGGCTGATTCACGCAGTCTCCTCTGAACAGTTGATGTTGAGATGTGTCTGTTACTTGAACTCTGTGATGCATTTATTTGGGCTGTAATGTCTGAGTCTGGTGATTCTAATGAACTTATCCTCTGCAGCAGAGGTAACTCTGGGTCTTCCTTTCCTGTGGCGGTCCTCATGAGAGCCAGTTTCATCATAGCGCTTGATGGTTTTTGCAACTGCACTTGAAGAAACTTTCAAAGTTCTTGAAATGTTACAGATTGACTGACCTTCATGTCTTAAAGTAATGATGTACTGTCATTTCTCTTTGTTTATTTGAGCTGTTCTTGCCATAATATGGACTTGGTATTTTACCAAATAGGGCTATATTCTGTATACCACCCCTACCTAGTCACAACACAACTGATTGGCTCAAACACATTAAGAAGGAAATAAATTCCACAAATTAACTTTTAACAAGGCACACCTGTTAATTGAAATACATTCCAGGGGACCACCTCATGAAGCTGGTTGAGAGAATGCCAAGAGTGTGCAAAGCTGTCATCAAGGTAAAGGATGGCTACTTTGATTCTACATGATTCCATATGTGTTATTTCATAGTGTTGATGTCTTCACTATTATTCTACAATGTAGAAAATAATAAAAATATAGAAAAACCCTTGAATGAGTAGGTGTGTCCAAACCTTTTACTGGTACAGTACATGTGCGTTCACACAAGCACACAAGCATACATTCATAACCAATAGCTCAAAACAAGATGCAAGACTGAAAAATAAACAGCCAGGTCATTCAAAATGTACGTCAAAATTGGACGGCTATCCATGTCCTGAGGACATCTGGAAATGCCGTCAAAGCCGGACACTAGGTGTATCAGTGAGCGCTATTATCATCAAGTAGGCTTGGATCAGAAGCTTGCGTGTTCGATCCCAGTCGTGGACACTGGCTTTTTATTTTATGTTTTAACCTATCCCTTATCTTAACGCTTACCTTAACAATTCGGAATGAGTGCGTAAACTTAACCCTTAACTTCAAAATTAGATGTTTGGGGAAATGGAACATACAGAGAAGCAGGAGAAACAAAAACCCTTTGAAATTTGATGTTTGGTGCAACTTTGAAATTTGACGTTTGGAGAATGTGGATGACTATCTAATTCTGCAGTGAGACTATGAGAGCTTGTTGAAATAGAATTTAAAACACTCATCTACCAACACAGTCTCATATTTCTTCTCTTTTTTGTTGTTACAGTATGCTCTACTGAATATCAGTGTAACTTATTCCATATCAGTGTGACGTATTCCCTGTGTCATTGTGTTCATTAAAGAGAGAGAGCTGAGAGAAGGATAGATCACAATAACTACATCACACTGGTGTGACTGACTGGAAAGGACAACTTTGTATGTATGCTTGGAGAAGTTGGAGAATGTAGCATTTTTCAAACAACTGACAGCAATCTAGAGCCATAATCATTATGCCTAATTCTATGTAAAAAAAAAAAGATGTATCTTTTTCTGCATAGGTTATCTAAACATACCTCTTTACCTATTCAATTGTCATTTTAATGAATGATGCACATTGATTTTTTGTGTCATGCCTTTGGAGTTGCCACAACTGCCACACTGGTACAGTGCCTTCGGAATGCATTCACACCTCTTGACAAATTCCACATTATGTTGTGTTACAGCCTGAATTCAAAATTGATTAAAAAATATATATAATCTCCCACCAATGTACACACAATAGATCATAATGACAGAGTGAAAACATGTTTTAAGAAATGTTTGCAAATGTATTGAAAATGAAATACAGGACAAATCTGAGGGGGCGCATGCCTTTGTACCCCCTATGGGCATGAAGCCACTGCGTGTGTGTGTCCCCGTCTGTCTGTGTGTATTTGTTAGTGTCTCTGTGCATCTGTGTGTGTGTCTCTGTGCGCGTGAGTTTCCTCATGATATCATCCGCTATTCTTCTCCATCCCAAACGGCTCCTCCTCATAAAGTCCCTGCCTGACTTCCAGATTAATTGAATGTAAAACTCAGTCTCTTCATGGCCATGGTTGTGCTTCAGCCTGTATCAGTCATCTCTCTCATTACTGCGGCCGAAACCACTCACTCCCCTCCCCAGAGTCCAGGGAGCTGGTTGAACCACCTACTAATCTCTGCACTTTGGGAGATAGGGCCTGTTCTCATGGGCCCCACAGCACTAGGAAAACCTTGGGTGCTCAATTCCATTTGCTTACTCTCTGCCCATCTTCAAAGACCCAGATAACTGAATATACCTTTTATTAATTTCAAGGCTTGGTAATTCTTTTTTTCTCTTTCTCACCGTATAAATCCTGAGCAGGTCTTTGGGGAATTGACTTGTGAATAAAGTGCTTTCATCTGCAGTATGTTCATCTGTGTTATGTTATATATGTAGTATTACTGGGGTACTTTACTAATGATTCATATTCTCACTTTTTATTCATGTTATTTAATAAACAGTAAAAACTGATGTGCTTTTTATTCTGTTTCTGATTGCCGTTTTTTCTTGGGGACACTTCCGTTTTAGGTGAGTGAACTCATCTGCTATCACAGACTGGCAGAAGGAAAACGCCCGGAGGCCTTTTCATTAAAACAATTACGCTAATTACACTTTACTGGCCGTGGGGGAATGGAAATGCTTTTATTTTAAGACAGAGCGGGAGAGAAAAGAGCAAACGTTTGAAAATAAAAAATTAAAAGGTTGGGTGGGGTGGGGAGAAAAGAATGCACAGGGATATTCCCCCTCCTCTATTTCTCTCCCCCCCCTTCTCTTCCCCTCAAATTATTAAATGTTTTTTATCTGTACATTTTAGACTGTGAGTAAAGAGAGTGATGTCATTAGCAGTGTTATTAGGTTCCCCATGTGTGTATAATCAGGGTCTTACAATCAGATCCAGGAGATAAAATCACAGCCTGCTAAAGCGTCTTAGCAGCAGTAAGATATCCATTACATCCAACGAATCTGAAGTAGGCCAGATTAGATTTCACACTTTTGACAGCTGGTCTTTTTTTGGGGCTTTTGAAGTCAAGTCACAGAGAGCATTGTCTGTATCTGTGCTCTTCTTCTGTAGGAGACATCTTTTTACATTGCTAGTCTCACCGTCACAATCAAAGCCCTAATATGAAAGAAACTCCTCTTACAGCAACCAAACTGAAAAAATAAACTCTTTGATGGTTGCTAGACGCTATCTCTGCAGTGGTAGTCATGGGATCAAGTTATGCAGAGACTTACTCAGGATTGCATGGTTTTAGAAACTCCAGTGTATTACTGTTGAAGCGCCTCCTATAAGCAATTATCCATATGTAACCATTATGTGCTGGCTGTATCCTGGCCCTGGCCATCCATTCCCAGTGCTACACTATCCCGCCTCCCATCTATTAGGCCCAGTAAATGAGGTACTAAATATGTTTGACTGGATGAACCCTGTGGTGAGAGCCATTTGGCCTAAAACGCTTGTAAACTTTATGTGCTATCTGGCTATAGTAAGTGAGCATCACTTGGCTGTGACATAAACCATCCGGTCTCCAACACATACGGTTTACCATGGATTATGGGTACGATTTGGCTTTTTTCTCTCTCCCTCTCGCTCTTTCTCTCTGGTCGTTGGTCCATGGTGTTGGACTGTTGTGTGTTCTGTGGCAATCCCACCTGTAGCCAGGAGAAGGCTGCGCAGGCAGGCAGGTCTGGATGGATCCACGTTGCTCAGCTTCACGTAGGGAGTGCAGCAGCAGCACTGTTCACGGTTCACGTGATGGAGAGAGGGACTGCATGCTATAAGCCAGGGTGAGAGGCAAGTGCCCAGGGGGAGGAGTTAGTTTGACAGACAGGTCAGTATGTTCTTGCGTAACACTTGAGAAGACTCAAGGTGCAGGGAGGAAGGAGGGGAAGATTGGGAACACTCAGACATAATCATGCTTAGCTCACATGGCAGGTAGACAGCAGAAGGCATACACTCTCACACTTATGCAAACCGGCTTACATGCTCACTCTCACACTCCTGGAGACATTTTCACATGCTCACCAACACACAACTGTCACTTGCCGATTCTTGCAAACGCTTACACAAACACACTCACACACACACACACAGACACAAGTTGACTGGATGAAATAGCAACACAGTGCTGATATGGAGGGAGCGAGAGAGAGAGGGGGGAGGGAGAGAGGGAGGGAGGATGGGAGAAAAGGAGGTAGAAAGAGGGGGATGAATGCAGCAGTTTTGAAAGAGAGTTTGGTTCAATTCAAATAGTTGCCATGGTTTCAAGATGTTTCCATGGAAACGCAAGCTGCCAATAAAATGAATTTGAACTGAATCTTTGCAGGGAGATGGCAGGAAGGTGAGAGAAGGGGAGTGGAGAGGATGGCAACGAGGGGGAAAGAGAGAGGGGTACTTCAGACCCTCAGACAGACTGAGCCCCTATGAATACAACAGTCACTTCACTGGGTTGGGGGGGTGGGTGTAGGGGCAAGGGCGGAGGTGGGGTGGGGTGGGAGTTTCAGGTAACAAGGAGGAAGAGAAAAACAAAAACACGGCACGCTATGGAAGTAAAGGGGGTTAGAGTGGACTATTTTAGGCCACAGGTTGTCATAGTAACAGTGGCCTCACAGCAGGCCAGGTGATGGGGGGGAGGGGGCTGATGTGTGTGTGTGATGGGAGGGTGTGTGTGATGTGAGGGTGTACAATCATGATGTTCCATGCTTTAACAGCTCCTCTAAGTACAGAACAAGGCCTTTAATGTCTACTCAGTCAGTCATCACGTCTGCTTTCATTCCCCATGCTCTTTGCATCTCTCTCTCTCTCTTTCTCTCTCTCTCTGTGTGTCTCTCTCTCTCTCTCTCTGTGTGTCTCTCTCTCTCTCTCTCTTTTTTCTCTGTCTCACTATACCTCTCCCTGCTTCCACTTCTTTCTCTCTCTATCTCTCCTTCTCTCTGAAGGACAGAGGTATTCCCACGTTTCTCGGTCACCATGGTAACGCTGCAGCAAGCATGAAAGAGAGGCCGCAAGAGGAAGGGGGAGGAGAGACGAGGCTGGGGATGTGTGAACAATGCTAATGCTACTTCACTGATCATTGATTGTGTATTCCCCCCCTAGAGAGAGAGAGAGAGAGAGAGAGAGAGAGAGAGAGAGAGAGAGAGAGAGAGAGAGAGAGAGAGAGAGAGAGAGAGCTCCTTTCCACCTCTTTGTATCCTCATTACTCTCTTCATCTCACTGTGTCCTTCTCCCTGTGGTTTTAAAAGCCAATCTTTAAATAGTGCTGTCATTGTTATCATTATCATTATTGGGTCATTTAGCAGATGTCTGTATCCAAGGCAATGTGGAGAAGTGACATTTGGTTCCTTGGTTAATACAAATCCAGTTAGGATCCATCAACATCCCTAGGAGTCATTATCAGTCTTATGGTGAAACTCTTCCTGTCCCATCCCACTATACATAATGCCATCTCATTACACCACTCCCACCAGTCCAGGAGTAAACAGGCGCGCGTGTGTGTGTATATATGTGTGTGACCTCAGGGGGCGTAAACAGTGATGCTAATGCGCTATAGCTAGCAAGGGCAAGCATAGCATATCACACACCAGTAGCAGCAGAGGCACCTGGGCCTGCGGGAGCAGACAGCCAGCCAGGCAGGTATACAGGCAGCCAGCCAGGCAGGTATACAGGCAGGCAGGCAGGTATACAGGCAGCCAGGCAGGCAGTCAGGTATACAGGCAACCAGGCAGGCAGTCAGGTATACAGGCAGCCAGCTAAGCAGGCAGACAGGCAGGTATACAGGTAGGGAGGCAGCCAGGCAGGTATACAGGCAGGCAGCCAGTCAAGCAGGCAAGTAAACAGGCAGGCAGCCAGGCAGGCAGGTATACAGACAGCCAGGTTTACAGGCAGCCAGGTTTACAGGCAGGCAGGTTTACAGGCAGGCAGGCAGGCAGGTATACAGGCAGCCAGCTGCAGCAGAGCCTGTCTAAGAGGGCTGAGGCTGACTCAATACACCAGGTAGTGGAGTGAAGTAAATAAGAGCCAGTCTCTCAGGCTGCTTCACACAGGTGTCCACCGCTGCAGGCTCCACTAGTGGCTTTACGTCCTGTAGTTAGTTAGCCTACCTGCTGTTCTCTCACACTCAGGCACACACACATGCACGCACATGCAGACGTATGGACACACACACACACAAACAAACACACACAGTCTTCCAGGTCCACATTGTCTGCTGCCTGTCATTACTCTGCAGCCCCAAGTCACTCACTGGTGCAACTCTTTCGACCAGTTGACACTGAACTTCTTGATCTGCTGTGTACAGAGAGATTGCCTACCCTCGGTACATACAGTACATAATGCAGCCTAGCCACACTGTATACTGTATCTGCATGTCAATCACCACAGTAAATTACACTGTGTGCAGCAATCCACTCACTGTCAAATCACCATTTGTGTGTTTGTTTGTGCTGTATCTACGTTGATCTAGCCAATAAGTCGTCTCATCCATGTCAATCATCACTAATGTATAGGAAACCTGTGTGCGCCGGTACCCATAATTCTACAGGGCGTGCGACAAGCCGTCGTTTGTCGATTGCCTGTCTAATGTAGATATTAATGTGTTCATAGCCGGGTGTGTGTTTTCGGATGTTTACCAGTTGTTCTTTGTTCTAGTCTGGAATGCTGAATATGAGAGATAATTATCCTATCACACAGATAACAACAGTGTCAAATCCTCTGTCTGCAACACTCCTCCGTGGTCTCCTCAGTCAGAGCCCTGCCTGTCACACGGCTTCAGGATTTGGGGAGCCATGGAAACAGACGTGTGGATGAGTAGCTGTCAGTGTCACTGGGGTCTGTGCTGAAGCCGTGCGTTCTGTTATACTGTGATGAAAGTCAACAGTCCGTACAACTCTTCCTGACACCTACTTTCAAGGGCTCTTTACCACGTAGTCACAGTCACACACGCGTTGGCTGGTAGGCTAGTGTTGTGTTATGTTGACGACTCTGGCTGTGTGGCGTGGAGTGCAAACTGTGAACATATGTCTGCCTTCAGATAAAAGACGTCTCTTCATGCATAGTTGTGCGCGAAATATGGTCCCTTGATAAATTCCTATAGATATTGCATGTCATGTGTTCTCTTTTCTACATTTACTGGTATACGTTCTGTCAAAATGATATTTATAATATATGAACCTGTCGGAGCTGCATGTGGGAAGAAAACATGCAGCTTGTTGAGATGTGAATATATGAATGTGTTTGTACACTCTTAGAAAAAAGGGTTACAAAAGGGTTATTCGGCTGTCGCCATAGGATAACTTGTTTTCGTTCCACATAGAACCCTTTTGGGTTCCATGTAGAACCCTATGTGAAAAGGGTTCTACATGGAACCCAAAAGTGTACTACCTGGAACCCCAAAAAATTATTCAAAGGGTTCTCCTATGGGGACAGTCGAAGAGCCCTTTTAAGTTCTAGATCGCACCTTTTTTTCTAGGTGTATAACCTTTTTTCTAGGAGTGTATACGCTTTTTTCTAGGAGTGTATAACCTTTTTTTCTAGGAGTGTATAACCTTTTTTCTAGGAGTGTATAATCTTTTTTTCTAGGAGTGTATAAGCTTTTTTCTAGGAGTGTATAACCTTTTTTTCTAGGAGTGTATAACCTTTTTTCTAGGAGTGTATAACCTTTTTTCTAGGAGTGTATAACCTTTTTTCTAGGAGTGTATAACCTTTTTTTCTAGGAGTGTATAACCTTTTAACTAGGAGTGTATAAGCTTTTTTCCTAGGAGTGTGTTTGTGTGTGTTATATACTGTCCTGTGTGTCCAGTCATCAGATATTGTGCTTGTACACTGTATGTGTCATGTGCTTGATGTGTCATCTCGTCACCTCTCTCTCCCTCTCTCTCACTCACTTTCTCTGTCTCCCCTCACTCTGTCCTGCTCCGTGCTTTCTAATCAATAAGTCCTCTCTCGACGTCGATTACCCTCTTCCCCCACAGGAAAACAAACGTCCTTCCACAGGACAAACAGAGGAAAGCGAAAAGAGAGGGTGGAAAGGGAGAGAGGATAATTTAGCAAAAATACTGTAAACCTGATGAAATACCTAAACAGCTGTCCGTGCCACCCAGGAGGAAGGGAGGAGAGCAGGAGAGAAGTGAGAAAGAGGGGGACATTGAATGGGTAGTTATGGGATGGATGATTACCTCCTGTCTCCAAGGTTACACTTTACAACTGTATCACCGCAGAGCGAGCGGGGAGGGAGGGAGGGAGGGAGGAGGGGGTGACATGGACAGTCCATCACAGGGGACTGAATTAAAGAAGACAGAGGCACCTTCCTCTGATACTGCCCTTCACATTGAGGATTAATGCTGGTCCTGACCTCCAGACTAAAACACCATGATACCTGCGCCACACTCAACACGGCTAACACTAACCATGACCAGCAGACCAGAAACCAAACAGAAACGATGGGATGGGAAGGAGAGGGATGGTGAAAAATGGGTGATATACGACAGACCTCAATAAGAGCGAGCAAGAGAAAACGCTTAGATTCCAGCCAACTGCAAGAGTTGCCCTTTTAAAAAGCAAAACAAAAAAGGAAACTTGTTTGCTTCTCTCTGTCACTTCCTCCCTCTCAAATCGCTATCCATCTCCTCTGTGTCCTTTCCTCCTCTCTCCTCATCCTTCCATCAGTTTCTATTTTCCTTTGCGGTCTGCTCAGTTAAAACTCCTTCAAACCCGACAGAACCGATTCTCACCGCAGAATGATTAAGATGCTAAAGGTTGGAATAAGTAAAACACGTACTGCAATGTTCAGTTCTATTACATATGAAGAGCCTGGATTTCACACTGTTTGTTTTTTATCTTAATAAGTAGTCACTGCTGTACCCTTGAGTCATGCAGATCCCACCATCAGAGAGCTGAGAATGATTATTGTTAGGATTGTTTTGCATAATCTATTCAGTGTGACTGTGTACTGCACCATACAGTAGGTAAGATGTATGCTATGGGAGTGATGTATGGCATCAGCAATTTGAAGGGCATGTTCACACACAAGACTCCCATGATTAAAATGCTTGTTGTTGTTTTTTACTTACCTGGATTACTGCACATCTACAGATCCAGAGATAAGGAATACATGCAGACTCACAAGGGCATACTGAAGACGAATGCACAAGAAGCAACCCGCAAACAAATTTAAAATGATATGTTTAAATACACACATATGGATATGCACAGCACATATGGTATACAATGCAGGCCACTGGTTTTTAACTATTTTTCTTCTCTCACAAACACACAAACACACACCCTTGGGTTAGCCAAGAATTGTAACCCTGAGTCCGTAGCATTCAGAAGCTGACCCTTTGGCCAGCCAGCACGAGAGCAGTGTTTTCTGCAGGCTAATTACTGCGACACACACAGACTCACACACACACACACACACTCACACACACACACACAGACTCACACACACACACACACACACACAGACTCACACACACACACACACACACACACACACACACACACACACT